>BQMB01001845.1:0-108492 GCA_027943415.1 Closterium sp. NIES-67
GGTTGCAGCAGCACGCGGATCAGCATGCCAAGCAGAGCGATGATGATGGCCACCGCAATGAGGGTGGCGATCACCGCCGACGTGCGGAACTCGCTGAGCATGGCGAAGGATTTGTCTTTATCCACCGAGATACCCAAGTACCACTGCACTGACGGCAAGCCTTTGATCGGCGTGAAGGTCACGATGTTGTCTTTGCCGTTGGCTTGGACTTCGCTGAAGTCGCGGCTGATCTTGGGTGTATTTTTCGGATACAGATCGGCCAGGGTTTTCATCACCAGGGTTTTGTCCGGGTGCACCAGCACTTTGCCGTCGGCGCTGACCAGAAAGGCATAGCCCATGCCGCCGAAGTCCAGTGCGCCAATGGTATCCACCAGGGTTTGCAGGCTCAGGTCGCCGCCGACCACGCCGATGCTTTGGCTGCCCTTGCTGCTGGGGGTGGCGATGGAAATGATCAATTGCCCGGTCGCCGCGTCGATATAAGGCTCAGTCAGGGTTGAACCGTTGCTGCTTTGCGCGCCTTTGTACCAGGGGCGCACACGTGGGTCGAAGCCATCTGGCATTTTGGTGTCGGGGCGGATGGTGAACGCGCCCTGGCTGTCGCCCACGTAGGTGGCCATGAAGGAGGACGTCAGGGCTTTCTGTTCCAGCAGGCTGGCGACGACACCCGGTTCCGGGTTGATCGCGATGTTCTGGGCGGCGTTTTCGACCAGGGCAATGCGCCCGGTCAGCCAGGTTTGGATATTGCTAGCGGTGACATCGCCCATTTCATGCAGGTAATTGTTCAGATCGTCGCGAATGGCGTTGCGCTGCAAGTAGTCGTTGTACAGCGTGAATAATGCGAAAGCGGCGATGACGATAAGGGAGGCCGCAAGCAGGATTTTGTGGCTGAAACGCAGATTTTTATTCATGGCTTGTAGGGTCCGCTAAGGTCTTTATATCCAAAGCGCGTCCTCATGGGATGCGCGAAATGACAGTAGGAAAAAAGGTGTGCTATTTGTTGTCGCAGTTCCGTGGTCCCTGTGGGAACTATCTGACCTATTTTTCGACTTTATGGGTCTCACTCTGTCTGTATCGACCTTGCCGCATTAAAGATTAACCATGGGTGACGAAATGCCTGACTCCACGCAACTTCTTATCGGCGCTGACCTGTCCGGCGATCCTATTGCCCAGGCCATGCGCCTGGCTAACCGCCACGGGTTGATTGCCGGCGCTACCGGCACGGGCAAGACCGTCACATTGCAGCGCTTGGCCGAAGCCTTCAGTGATGCGGGGGTTGCGGTATTTGCCGCAGACATTAAGGGCGACCTGTGTGGCCTGGGCGCGGCGGCAAACCCTCAGGGCAAGGTGGCCGAGCGTATCGCCGGCATGCCCTTCCTTAATTACACCGCTAAGGCTTATCCGGTAACGCTGTGGGACATCCACGGTCAGTCCGGTCATCCTTTGCGCACCACTATCAGCGAAATGGGCCCGTTATTGCTCGGCAGCCTGCTGGAACTCACCGACAGCCAGCAATCGGCGTTATACGCGGCGTTCAAAGTGGCGGATCGCGAAGGCTTGCTGCTGCTGGATCTGAAAGATCTGAAGGCGCTGCTCAACCACCTGCGCTATCACCCCGAGCTGTTGGGCGAAGACGCGGCGCTGCTGACCACCGGCTCTAGCCAGGCCCTGTTGAGGCGTCTGGCGGTGCTGGAACAGCAGGGTGCCGAAGCATTATTTGGCGAGCCGGCGTTGCAGCTTGAAGACATCCTGCAACCCCAATGCCGATGGGCGCGGCCGCATCCATCTATTGGATGCCAGCCGCCTGGTGCATGAGGCGCCCAAGGTGTACGCGACATTCCTGCTGTGGCTGTTAGCCGAGTTATTCGAGCAACTGCCGGAGCGCGGCGATGCGGACAAACCGCTGCTGGCGTTGTTCTTCGATGAAGCGCATTTGCTGTTCGCCGACACACCCAAGGCCTTGCAAGAGCGTTTGGAACAGGTGGTGCGGCTGATTCGCTCCAAAGGGGTAGGGGTGTACTTTGTCACACAATCCCCAGGCGACCTGCCCGACACCGTGCTCGCACAATTGGGCCTGCGGATTCAACATGGATTGCGGGCGTTCACCACCAAGGAGCAGAAGTCCCTGCGGGCGGTGGCGGAGGGCTTTCGACCCAACCCGGCGTTTGACGCTTTGTCGGTGTTGACCGAGTTAGGTACGGGTGAGGCATTAGTAGGCACCTTGCAGGAAAAAGGCACGCCGGAAGTCGTCCAGCGCGTCTTGGTGGCGCCGCCGCAATCGCGGATCGGCCCACTAAGCGAGGTCGAGCGCGCAGCGCTGGTCGCCGTGTCGCCCCTACAGGGTCGCTACGATAAACCGATTGATCGTGAGTCGGCCTATGAGGTGCTGATGGCGCGCAAAGAGCTGGGCCCGACCGAAGGCGCCGGCCAGGCCGCTGAAACGCCGAGTTTTACCGACAGGGCAGGGGCGTTTCTCGGCCACGGCGGCAGGTAAGGCGCTCAAATCGGCTATGCAGCAGGCGGCCAATCAGATGGGGCGGCAGTTGGTGCGAGGGTTGCTCGGCTCGCTACTGGGGGGGCAGCAAACGCAAATAGACGGTCAGGGTTTGGGCTTGGCGTGGGCAGCCAACCGCTCAAGGGCGCCGCGCAAACCCGGATCGCGGATCCCCTCGGCCGTGGCCTGAATGCTCTCGGCCGCGTTCACCGACAGGTCGTGCGAGTGCACGGCAGTACTTGGCTGGACAGTCGGCGGCTGCACTTTGAACTGGATGCGCGTCAGGTTGGCGAACTCATCGAACGCCATCAACTGACGCTGGCAGGCGTTTTTGCTGATAGCGCAAGCGAGTGGCCCAATGGCCATCAGTCACGATCAGCAGCAGATTGCCTTTCGCGCCAAGAGGCGACACGGCAGTGCTCGCGCGCAGCCGGTTGCAATTGGCTTTCCAGCAGACGTTGCAACAGGCCCAAGCGTTGGGCATGGCCGAAAATGGCTTTCAACGGTTTGGCTTCGCGAAGCAACACGCCGGGGGCGCGGGCGGCGACAGGGCGAAATGCCATGATTGGACACCTAAAGTAACAGAGCCGCCATCTTAGCAGAAAGCGCCGGCCGGCCCTCAGGCCCTGCGTCGACGACACTTAGCCAACGAAATCAATCGGTAACTTCTGCGCCCGATGGGTGAAGTTCGCGTAAAAGCCCTTATTTTAAACAAGCCCTCTCACCGCCCCATGCCTGCATCGGGGAACAACGCCACTTTCCTCACCCACGATTCCGGGTAGAATGCGCGTTCGCATGCGGCCGTGAGGGCTGCTCGGGCCACTGACGGTGCGCCCTCCATCCCTATGTGTGGAAGAACCTGCCGATATGTTTGCGCCTTTGTTAAAGAAACTTTTTGGAAGCAAGAATGAGCGCGAAGTCAAACGCATGCTCAAGACGGTGCAGCTGGTCAATGCCTTCGAAGAGCAGATGGTTGCCCTTTCGGACGAGCAATTGCGCGCCAAGACCCAAGAGTTCAAGGCCCGCATAGCCAAAGGTGAAACCCTCGACAAACTGCTGCCCGAAGCCTTTGCGGTTGCCCGTGAAGCCGGTAAGCGCGTCATGGGCATGCGCCACTTCGACGTCCAGTTGATCGGTGGCATGACCTTGCACGAAGGCATGATTGCCGAAATGCGTACCGGTGAAGGCAAGACCCTGGTAGCGACCCTTGGCGTTTACCTCAACGCACTGTCCGGCAAGGGCGTGCACGTTGTGACGGTGAACGACTACCTGGCTCGCCGGGACGCCAACTGGATGCGCCCGCTGTATGAATTCCTCGGCCTGACCGTCGGCGTTGTAACGCCGTTCCAGCCGCCGGAAGAAAAACGCGCCGCCTATGCCGCCGACATCACCTACGGCACCAACAACGAATTCGGTTTTGACTACCTGCGCGACAACATGGCGTTCAGCATGGAAGAAAAATTCCAGCGCGAACTCAATTTTGCCGTGATCGACGAAGTCGACTCCATCCTCATCGACGAAGCCCGTACGCCGCTGATCATCTCCGGCCAGGCCGAAGACAGCTCGCGCCTGTACACCGAAATCAACAAGCTGATTCCGCGTCTGACCCAGCACATCGAAGAAGTGGAAGGCGTGGTGACCAAAGAAGGTCACTTCACCATTGACGAAAAGACCCGCCAGGTCGAACTCAATGAAGCCGGTCACCAGTTCGTCGAGGACATGCTCACCCAGATCGGCCTGCTGGCCGAGGGCGAGAGCCTGTACTCGGCGCATAACCTGGGCCTGTTGACTCACGTCTACGCCGGTCTGCGTGCTCACAAGCTCTTCCACCGCAACGTCGAATACATCGTGCAGGACGGCCAGGTCGTACTGGTTGACGAACATACCGGCCGTACCATGCCGGGGCGCCGTTTGTCCGAAGGTTTGCACCAGGCCATCGAAGCCAAGGAAATGCTCAACATCCAGGCGGAAAGCCAGACGTTGGCGTCCACCACGTTCCAGAACTACTTCCGTCTGTACAACAAGCTGTCCGGCATGACCGGTACGGCCGACACCGAAGCGTTCGAATTCCACCAGATCTACGGTCTTTCGGTGGTGGTCATTCCACCGAACAAGCCATTGGCACGTAAAGACTTCAACGACCTGGTGTTCCTGACCGCCGAAGAGAAATACGCGGCGATCATCAACGACATCAAGGACGGCATGGCCAAGGGCCGTCCGATCCTGGTGGGTACCGCCACCATCGAGACTTCCGAGCATGTGTCCAACCTGCTCAATAAGGAAGGCATCGAACACAAGGTGCTCAACGCCAAGTTCCACGAAAAAGAAGCCGAAATCATCGCCCAGGCCGGTCGCCCAGGCGCACTGACCATCGCCACCAACATGGCCGGTCGTGGTACCGACATCCTGCTGGGCGGCAACTGGGAAGTGGAAGTAGCGTCCCTGGACAACCCAACCCCTGAGCAGATCGCCCAGATCAAAGCCGATTGGCAGAAGCGTCATCAGGCGGTACTGGAGTCCGGCGGTCTGCAAGTGATCGCTTCCGAGCGTCATGAATCGCGCCGTATCGACAACCAGCTGCGTGGCCGTGCCGGTCGCCAGGGTGACGCCGGTTCGAGCCGTTTCTATCTGTCCCTCGAAGACAGCCTGATGCGCATTTTCGCTTCGGATCGGGTGAAAAACTTCATGAAGGCCCTGGGCATGCAGTCCGGTGAAGCCATTGAGCACCGCATGGTGACCAATGCCATCGAGAAGGCACAGCGCAAGGTTGAAGGGCGCAACTTCGACATCCGTAAGCAACTGCTGGAGTTCGACGACGTCAACAACGAACAACGTAAAGTGATCTATCACATGCGTAACACGTTGCTGGCCGCCGACAACATTGGCGAAACCATCGCCGATTTCCGCCAGGACGTGCTCAACGCCACCGTCAGCGCGCACATTCCACCACAATCGCTGCCTGAACAGTGGGATGTGGCCGGTCTGGAAGCTGCATTGAAGAGCGACTTCGGTGTGGATCTGCCGGTCCAGCAGTGGCTCGACGAAGACGACCACCTGTACGAAGAAACCCTGCGCGAAAAACTGATGGCCGAGTTGCTCGCCGCGTACAACGAGAAAGAAGAGCAGGCAAGTGCCGAAGCACTGCGTACCTTCGAGAAGCAAATCGTATTGCGCGTGCTGGACGACCTGTGGAAAGACCACCTGTCGACCATGGATCACCTGCGTCACGGCATCCACCTGCGTGGCTACGCCCAGAAAAACCCGAAGCAGGAGTACAAGCGCGAGTCGTTTACCCTGTTCTCCGAGCTGCTGGATTCGATCAAGCGCGATTCGATTCGCGTGCTCTCCCACGTCCAGGTACGCCGCGAAGACCCAGCCGAGGAAGAAGCACGCCTGCGCCAGGAAGCGGAAGCCTTGGCCGCGCGCATGCAATTCCAGCACGACGAAGCGCCAGGCCTCGATCAGCCGGAAGCGTTGGGTGAAGAGGTCGAAGTGGCCTTGGCGCCAACGCCGGTTCGCAATGAGCAGAAGCTGGGCCGCAACGAGCTGTGCTGGTGCGGTTCGGGCAAGAAGTTCAAACACTGCCACGGCGAAATCAACTAAGATTTTTGCCTGACGCTGCAGCACCCCGCGCCGCGACCGGCCTTTGCCGTCGCGGCGTTTTGCCATTAATTCCCACCGTCGATAGCGACGGCACAGACATCACCTTATTTTAGGAGCGCATTCATGGCTGTTGGTCTTGGTCCTTTGCCCACATTGCACCCGGTTGCCGGTTTTGAACTCGGCATCGCTTCGGCCGGTATCAAGCGCCCGGGCCGCAAGGATGTGGTGGTGATGCGCTGCGCCGAAGGCTCGACGGTGGCAGGTGTGTTTACTCTCAATGCGTTTTGCGCCGCGCCGGTGATCCTGGCCAAGCAACGCGTTGCCGGGCCGATCCGTTACCTGTTGACCAACACCGGCAACGCCAACGCGGGTACCGGTGAGCCTGGCCTGGTGGCCGCCGCGCGCACCTGCGCCAAGCTGGCCCAACTGACCGGCGTGGACGCCAGCCAGGTGCTGCCGTACTCCACGGGTGTGATCGGCGAGCCTCTGCCTGTGGAAAAAATCGAAGGTGCCCTGCAAGCGGCGCTGGATGACCTGTCTGTGGATAACTGGGCCGCGGCCGCCACTGGCATCATGACCACCGACACCCTGCCAAAAGGCGCGAGCCGTCAGTTCGTGCACGACGGTGTGACCGTAACCGTGACCGGTATCAGCAAGGGCGCGGGCATGATCCGACCGAACATGGCGACCATGCTGGGCTACATCGCCACCGACGCCAAGGTTTCGCGCAGCGTGCTGCAGAATCTGATGCTGGACGGTGCCAACAAGTCGTTCAACCGCATCACCATCGATGGCGACACTTCGACCAACGACTGCTGCATGCTGATCGCCACCGGTAAGGCTGATCTGCCGGAAATCACCGAGGCCAGCGGCGCTTATTTCGCCGCCCTCAAGCAAGCAGTGTTCGAAGTGTGCATGGACGTGGCCCAGGCCATCGTGCGTGACGGCGAGGGCGCTACCAAGTTCGTTACCGTGCAGGTCAACGGAGGCGGCAACCATCAGGAATGCCTGGATGTCGGCTACACCGTGGCCCATTCGCCGCTGATCAAAACCGCGCTGTTCGCCTCGGACCCGAACTGGGGACGTATCCTGGCCGCTGTTGGCCGTGCCGGTGTGCCAGACCTGGACGTGAGCAAGATCGACGTATTCCTCGGCGACGTGTGCATCGCCAGCCGTGGTGCCCGTGCTGAAAGCTACACCGAAGCCCAGGGTTCGGCGGTGATGCAGCAGGAAGAAATCACCATCCGCATCGAGCTGGGTCGCGGCGATTGCAGCGAAACCATCTGGACCACCGACCTGTCCCACGAATACGTGAAAATCAACGCGGAATACCGCACCTGATAGCCGGAGGACACACACGGTGAAACGCGTGCATGTAGCAGCAGCAGTGATCCGCGGCGCCGACGGCAGAATCCTGCTGGCGCGACGTGCCGACACCCAACACCAGGGCGGCCTCTGGGAGTTTCCCGGAGGCAAGGTGGAGGCCGATGAATCTGTCGCCGCCGCATTGTCCCGCGAGTTGCAGGAAGAGTTGGGTATCCAGGTCACCACGGCGCGACCGCTGATCAACGTGCAACATGACTATCCGGACAAGCAGGTGTTACTGGATGTCTGGGAAGTCTCGGCCTTCACCGGCGAGCCCCATGGCGCCGAAGGGCAACCGTTGGAGTGGGTGGCCCCGCGGGATCTGCTCAACTATGAGTTCCCGGCGGCCAACGCGCCGATCGTTGCGGCCGCACGGTTGCCGGCTGAATACCTGATCACCCCCGGCGAGCTGGACGCCGCGCCCCTGTTGCGCGGTATCCAAAAAGCCATCGCCGGTGGGATCAAGCTGGTGCAACTGCGTGCGCCTAATGGCTACGACCCCAAATACCGTGACCTGGCGGTGGATGCGGTGGGGCTTTGCGCCGGCAAGGCGCAATTGATGCTCAAAGGGCCGTTCGAGTGGCTGGGGGATTTCCCTTCCGCCGGCTGGCACATGACCTCGGCCCAACTGCGCAAATATGCAAGCAAGGGCCGCCCTTTGCCGAAGGATCGCTGGTTGGCGGCTTCGTGCCACAACGCTGAAGAACTGGCGTTGGCTGAATTGATGGACGTGGATTTTGTCACCCTGTCGCCGGTTCAGCCGACCCAGACCCATCCCGATGCGCAGCCATTGGGTTGGGAGCAGGCGATGGAATTGATCCGTGGGTTCAACAAGCCGGTATATTTGCTGGGTGGGTCGGGCCTGCGGAGCGGGAGCGGGCTTGGGAAGCCGGTGCCCAGGGTGTGGCGGGTATCAGGGCGTTCTGGCCGCAGGCTTGAGGTTGCTCCGGCGGGCCTTATCGGGGGCAAGCCCCCTCCCACATTGGAATGTTTTTACAGATCAAAGGTGGGAGGGGGCTTGCCCCGATAGGCCCTCCCGGTCACCGAATCATGATCAATGGGGCTTCGCCGCAGCCTGCCACAAAACCTCCGCGACACCCTGGCGCTTGGCGATCACCCGCGCTGCCACAAACAGCAGATCCGACAAACGATTGATATACGCCAACCCCACGCCTTCCAGCGGCTCGATAGCATTCAGGTGCTGACACCGTCGCTCGGCACTGCGGGCCAGGCTTCGGCACATATGGGCCTGGGCAATCAGCGCGGAACCACCCGGCAAGATAAAGTTTTCCAGTGGCCCGACTTCTTCGTTCCAACGATCGATCGCTGCTTCCAGGCGATCCACTTCCGCCGCATTCAACGCTTTGTACACCGGCATCGCCAGCTCACCACCCAGGTCGAACAGCCGATGCTGGCAAGGCGCGAGCACTTCGATCACATCATTGAGCGCCGGATGCTGCCCGCTCTGCTCTTCAAGGCCGGCCAGCAGTAATCCCAACTGGCTGTTCAGCGTATCGACTTCGCCAATGGCTTCGACACGTGGGTGGTCCTTGGGAACGCGGCGGCCGTCGCCCAGGCCGGTTTCACCTGTGTCGCCGGTGCGGGTATAGATTTTCGACAGGCGAAAGCCCATGGTCATTGCTCCAGTGGGGTCAGTTCGTGGGCCGGCAGTTGGCTGCCGGCCAAGGGGAGGCGCAGGGTAATACAGGTGCCTTGGCCAAGGGTGGACTGCACTTCCATCTGGCCTTTGTGGTTGTTGGTGATGATGAAGTACGACACCGACAGCCCCAGCCCGGTGCCCTGGCCGATTTCCTTGGTGGTGAAAAAGGGCTCGAACGTGCGTTTGCGCACGTTTTCGCTCATGCCGATGCCGTTGTCTTCCACCTGGATCTCGGCCCAGGGCGGATTCAGGCGGGTGCGCAGGATGATGCGGCCCGGCTCGCGGTCATCCTCACGCAGGTGAATGGCTTGAGCTGCGTTTTTCAGCAGGTTGAGCAGCACCTGTTCCAGTTCGTTGGCAGTACCGGGTACCGGGCCCAGTTGCGGATCGAACTGACGGATGATCGCCTGGCCCTTGAAGTCAAAGCCGATGGTCAAGTCGAAGTCATTGCCGGCAATTTCCACGGCCTGATCGATCAGCGCCGGCAAATCGCAAGGGGCCATCTGTCGATTGCTGCGGCGGCTGAAACTGAGCATATGGGTCACGATCTTCGCCGCCCGCGCGCCCGCTTGCTGGATGCCATCGAGCAATTGCGGCACTTCGCGGCTTTGCAGGTAACGGTTGACCATGGCCAGTTCGACGCCGACCTGTTCGGCGTGTTCAAGGTTCTTGGGCAAGTCCGCGGACAGGCGGCGGCGGATGTTCTGCACGTTGTGCAGGATCGCCCCCAGCGGGTTATTGATCTCGTGGGCCATTCCGGCGGCAAGCCCGCCGACGGAGAGCATTTTTTCCGACTGCACCATCATTTCTTCAAGGGACAGGCGCTGGGTGATGTCATCGATACGGATCACGACGCCACGACCGGCACCGCCTGTCAGCGGGTAAAAGGTCAGAGCGTAATGTTTGGGCTCATCGTCCTTGACCCAGGTCACCCGTTCGATGCGCTCCACGGTGTGTTGCTCGACCGTGGCCTTGATCTGCGGCAGGAACGGTTTGAGCGGCTGAAAGGCCAGGTAGATCGGCTGGTTCAAGGCTTCATCCAGCCGCGTACCGGAAAGTGCGCTGGCTTCCTGGTTCCACTGGGTGACGTAGAGCTGTTCGTCCAGGGCAATCAGCGCCGAAGGCATCGAGTCGATGATGCTGTTGAGGTAATTCTGGAAACCGGTGAGTTTTTTCTCGATCTTGCTGCGTACCTGGACTTCCAATTCCAGTTTGCGATTGGTATGACGCGTCTCTTCCGCCAGGCCTTGGGCTTGATCGTAGGCGGCCTGGGAATCGTCGCGGGCACGCTTGAGTTGTTGCTCGCGGGCTTCGATGCGCGAAAGCATGGTATTGAAGGCTTCGGCCAGGCTGCCGATCTCATCGTGATTGCCACGCCGGGCGCGCAGGGAATAGTTCTCTTCCCGGGTCACTTGGCGCGACAGTTCTTCCAGTTCGTGGATCGGTTTTGTGATCAGGCGTTTGATCTGACGCGCGATGACCAGCCACAGCAGCACACTGAAAATCAGGATGCCAAGGCTGGCGGTCAGCGTACCGGTGTAAAACGCTACAGGCAGTTCGCTACTGGCGACCAGCAGCAGATGCCCGGATGGCTGCCCAGGGCGGGGCAGGGTGATCACTTGGTTAGTGCGAAACTCAGTCACGCGCCAGGCTTCGATATGCCTGTAATTGTCCGGCAGGTGCAGGCGATCACCGTGTTGCATCTGTGCCAGGCGGTTGCCTGCGCTGTCATATAAAGCGGCGGCGCGCAAAGGTGAGTAGCTGGTCAACTCATTGAGCAGGGCATTGGCCTTTTCTGGAGATTCGAGCGCTTCGGCGGCCAGCGCCGGGTTGGAGACCAGTCGCCCGATAGCCTGCAAGGCCTGGGGGGCCATGCTTTCCTGGGAGATCCAGTAGGCGGCGCTGATAAAGGTCAGGTTGGCCACCAGCAGGACGGTGGTCAGCAGCACCAGCAAGGCCGCCAGCAGTTTCTGCCCGACCGGTAGGTTTTCTAGACGCTGGCGCAGCGGCATCAGGTTTTTTCCAGGAGATAGACAGGCGGGCAGGGTAGCGCGTGGTTCAGTCGCGGGGCAATCCGCGCGCGCGCAGCTCGTCGACCAGGCGTTCGTGCAACTGCTGCAAGTGAGGCAGCTTCAATTGGTGACGGGCTGCCGCCTGGCAAGCATAGCCCAACAGATAGCTGATTTCGGTGCGTCGGGCATTGGCGACGTCCTGATACATGGACGAATAGTTGGCGGCAGTGGCGTGAATCACCCGCTCCACTTCATCCTGTAAATCCAGGGCTGCGGCAGGCTGGCCAGCGCATTTCAGCAGTTCGCTCAACTCCCCACACAAGGTTGCCACTTCACAGCGATGGTTTTGTAGGCCGCCGTTACGGCATTGGTAAAGCACGGTCAGTGGGTTGATCGCGCAATTGAGCGCCAGCTTGCGCCACAGGCGCGTCAGGATATCGGTGCTCCAGGCGTGGGGGATGCCGGCGATGTGCAGGTCATCCAGCCAGAGCGGGGGCGTCGGGTGGCGGGCGTCTCCCAGCCAGGTGTAACCATGGCCGGCGAATACCACGCGCCAGTCGCCGTCGCGGAAAGCACCCTCGGTGCTGGAGGCAAAGATGCAACGCGCCAGGGGCAACTGCGCGGCCACCGCGTCCTGACTGCCCAGGCCGTTCTGCAGCAGAATCAACTCGGCATCCGGTACCAGGCGCGGTTGCAGCTGTGCGATTGCCGCTTGGGCGTCGTAGGCTTTGCACGCGACCAGAAGGCGACGGATCTGCGTCGGGCTGTCGGGCGTTTCGCCAATCACCGGGTAGGTATGTGCTTCACCATGCTCCACCAGGGTCAGCCCGTTGCCCGCCTGATAACTGGCCAGGCGCGTCTCGTCGCGCAGGATCAAGCGCACAGGCACGCCCGCGCGCGCCAGCCGTGTGGCCCAGAGTGTGCCCAGGCTGCCGGCGCCGAGAATATGCCAGGTGGTCGACATCAGTTTGTACTCCGCAAGGTCGCTCACAGTGAACGGGACGAAAGAACCGCTATAATGCCCCGGCATTTTAGCTCGGGCGCGCTCCATCTCTACTGAACCCGCCCCTTATATTGGAGAAATCACATGCCTTCGTTCGACGTGGTATCTGAACTGGACAAACACGAAGTCACCAACGCCGTCGAGAACGCCGTCAAGGAGCTGGACCGTCGCTATGACCTGAAGGGCAAGGGCAGCTTCGAATTCAAGGAAAAGGAACTGACCGTCAACCTGACCGCTGAAGCCGATTTCCAGCTGGAAGCGATGATCGAGATCCTCAAGCTGTCCCTGGTCAAACGCAAGATCGACGCGCAGTGCCTGGAAATCAAGGACGCCTACGCCTCTGGCAAGCTGATGAAGCAGGAAGTCATCCTCAAAGAAGGTATCGACAAGGAGCTGGCGAAGAAAATCGTCGCGCATATCAAGGACGCCAAGCTCAAGGTCCAGGCCGCCATCCAGGGCGAGCAGGTACGCGTCACCGGTAAGAAGCGTGACGACCTGCAAGAGGCCATCGCGGCCCTGCGCGCCAAGTCCTTCGACATGCCGCTGCAGTTCAATAACTTCCGCGACTGATGGCTGCCTGGGGAACCCAAGGGCGTTTTTGACGTCCCACCCCCAATAATTGCGCCTACTCTTGAGCCCTACGGGGCTCAATTGCTTTAAGCGCCGACCGTCCATAAACAGGAGAACAGCAATGGACTTGAACGCTGAAGTAGATCGTCTGGTCAAGACTTCCCAGTCCTGGATCCCGATGATCATGGAATACGGCAGCCGGGTTTTGCTCGCCGTTATCACCCTGGCCATCGGCTGGTGGCTGATCAATAAATTGACCCATCGCGTGGGCCGTTTGCTGGCGGTACGCAACGCTGACCTGGCGTTGCAGCATTTCATCACCAGCCTGGCGAACATCGTGCTCAAGGTGATGCTGATTGTCAGCGTGGCCTCGATGATCGGTGTAGAAACCACCTCCTTCGTCGCCGCTATTGGTGCCGCCACCCTGGCCATTGGTCTGGCGTTGCAAGGCAGCCTGGCGAACTTTGCCGGTGGGGTGCTGATTCTGCTGTTCCGCCCGTTCCGCATCGGCGACTGGATCGAAGCTCAAGGTACCTCTGGCACCGTCGACAGCATTCAGATTTTCCACACGGTGCTGCGTACGGGCGACAACAAAACTGTCATCGTGCCGAATGGCATCCTGTCCAACGGGATCATCACCAACACCAACCGTCAACCGACCCGCAAGGTGGTGTTCGACGTCGGTGTGGACTATGAAGCCGACCTGCAGAAAGCCCGCGACGTTCTGCTGGAGCTGGCCAAGGACCCACGCGTACTGGAAGACCCAGCCGCTGTAGCCGTGGTTTCCACCTTGGGGGATAGCTCGATCACCGTTTCGCTGCGCTGCTGGACTAAAACGGCGGATTATTGGGATGTGATGTTTATGCTCAATGAATTCGCACGTGACCGTTTGAAAGCGGCGGGGATTGATATTCCATTTCCGCAGCGGGTTATTCGTGTAATGCAGGAAGCGGCGCCGAAGTAATAAAAAGAGCGAAAGTTTAACTTGGCCATTCGGTCAGGTTAAACGTCTCACCTTAATCTCGTTAGTTAGCTTGCTAGTTATTTTTCCGATGTAATAATTTTGCAAAAAAAAGCCGGCCTTCTGGAAACAGAAGGCCGGCTTTCTATTTTACGGCCGAGGCCTTAAGTCATCGTTGTAATTAAACCGACAATTACAAGATGTTCAGCGGGTATTGCGCGATCAGACGCAGTTCGTCGAGAGAGCCCGAGTAAACCTGATCAGACGAGCGATAGGTCGCTTGACGTACGCGCAGGCTCAGGTCTTTGGCTGGACCGCTCTGGATCACGTATTTGGCTTCGATATCGCGTTCCCACTCTTTACCATTGTTAGTGGTCGAGGTGTTGGCGCCAGTACCTTTCACATAACGAGTCATGAAACTCAGGCCTGGGATGCCAAAGGTCGCCATGTTCAGGTCATAGCGAGCCTGGTAGGACTTCTCGTCTTCAGCGTTGAAGTCGGAACGGGCGATGGAGTTGGCCAGGAAAATCGTGCCGCCGCCGTCTACGCCGTAACCGTACTGGCCGTCGCCGCTGACCTTCTGTGCTGCCAGGGTGAAGGTGTGAGCGCCAATGGTGTACGCGCCTTGCAGGCTGAACGCACGGTTGTCGAGCTTGGTGGTGCTGTCTTTGTCAGCACGTACCAGGCCGGCGCCGTCGCTCTTGGTGTCGTAGATGTTGAAGTCGACAGCCACGGACTGGTCGTCGCTGAGCGCGTGGGTCCAGTTCACGTTGGCGTAGATCTTCTTCCAATAGTCTTCCACTTTGGAGTAGTAGAGGCTGGTGGTGACCTCAGGGGTCCAAGAGTACACGCCGCCCAAGAAGTTGGCATCGCGCAGGCCGCGTTTCGAGCCTGGTTCAGAGCTGGCGATACTGTCGCGATAGGTTTGATCCTGCGCAACGATCGAGGTGAAATGACCGGCTTCCAGTTTCAGATCTTTGATTTCGTTGCTGGTGATGGAAACGCCCTGCGGCAGTTCCGGCAGCAGGCGGCTGTCATCGGAGGCGAATACTGGGGCGGTAGTGTATTGATCACCAACCTTCAGGACGGTGTTGGAAATACGGAATTTCACGGCAGCGCCGGCTTTGGAGTAGTCATCTTGCGAACGACCGTCGGACCCTTCTGGGAAAAGGCCGGTACCTGCACGACCTTTGCCGCTATCGAGCTTGACGCCCAGCAGGCCGATGACATCAACACCAACACCGATGGTGCCTTGGGTGTAGCCTGAGCTGAACAGACCATGGAAGCCCAGACCCGCTTCTTCGATACGGCTTTGCTCAGCATCGTGGTTACGGCGGTCACGGCTGAAGTACAAAGCACGCGTCAGAATGCTTGCTGTACTGTCTTCGATAAAACCCTTGGAATCGTCCTGGGCGGACGCCATTGCGAACTGCGAGGTACCGGCTGAAACAGCCAGTGCGATCATGCTCCACTTCATCACGCGCATCGTGATTTGCTCCTTTGGTTTTCGGAAGAGTACTGCCGTCCCACCTGTATTTTTATCTGGGCGGCTCTTTCTTTTTTGTGTCGGCGCAAAGTTATATCACGCAGACCCTATTGACGATACTTACCCATCTTTCCTTTCAGCTTCTTTACGAGGCTGTCGTAAATTGCTAGCTCCATGTCGCAAATTCACAGCCCAAAATGTATCTGGACTGACAACTTCAGTACTGTTTCAAAACTCCCTTCGAAGTTCGAATGCATCCTTGCCTTGTACTGACTCGCTGTTGTTTTTTATCGCGAAACACCGGTCTCCGAACCCGTGCCGTTGCCGACGATGTGGGTGTGAATGCAACAAGCGTGCTCAAAGCGGTAACCCAATGTCATTTTTTCGTGAAAAAAGTTCCGTAGCTGTAAAAACCGCATAAACACAGGCTTTTTACGCCGTTTGGTTAGGGCTTGACCTCTCTGTGGAATACCTGTTGTCAGGCGTAAAAAATCCGTTCATGTGTGAAGCGTTACCGGTTCACCCCGATAAGTGGGTAATCGGCGGATCCCTTTGAGGCACGGGTGGGTCATTTTGGTGCGTCTCGGCAGGGCCCGTTCTAGCGTAGCTCAAATATTTACCTGCATCGAAAGGGTGCAGGTTTTTTGGCCGGCTGCCTCGCGGGCTTATCTTCAATCGTTGTGAAGCGGCCGGCATTCGAAGGTATGCTGGGGCCTGATTCTGACTTGCCGAATGGAGTGCCCGCGGTGTTCGCCCTAGATCAACGCCTGCAACAAGACACACTGGTCATCGGGGACTTCCCGTTATGCCGCCTGCTGCTGTCCAATGACTCGAACTACCCCTGGTTTATCCTGGTCCCGCGCATCAACGGTATCAGCGAGGTGTTTCACCTGGATGTCGCAGATCAACAAAAGCTCTGGGAAGAGACGACCGGTCTGGCGCAGTTGCTCAACGACGGTCTGGGCGCGGATAAAATGAATATCGGCGCGCTGGGTAACGTCGTCAGCCAGTTGCATGTGCATGTGATCGTGCGCAAACGCGACGACGCCGCCTGGCCTGCTCCGGTATGGGGCAAGCATCCGGCTCGTCCTTATACGGAAGAACAGGTGGTGGCCTTGCGTGCGCGTCTGCGCGAGCTGCTGCCTGCCGATTTCAATTTTGGCCAGGACTGAATCATGGACTTGCAAGACCGTGTTACCGACCTGGAAAGCCGCCTGGCCTTTCAGGATGACACCATTGAGACCCTCAACGACATCCTGGTCACCCAGCAACGCGCGGTCGAGCGTCTGCAGCTGCAGATAGCCGCGCTGCTCAAGCGTCAGGAAGAGATGGGCGGCCAGTTCGAAACGTCCGAAGAGGAAGCGCCACCGCCTCACTATTAAAGAGGGGCCATGAAAAAACCGCGACCCAGCCAGGCTGGATCGCGGTTTTTTTTGCTGCCAGGGCTGGAGTCAGCGGCGCGGCAGTGCAGCGATCACGTCTTCAGCTTGCAAGCCTTTGTCGCGATTCATTACGGAGAACTCCACGCGCTGGCCTTCCACCAGGACGCGATGGCCTTCGCCGCGAATGGCCCGGAAGTGGACGAAGATGTCGTCGCCCGAATCGCGGGAAATAAAGCCGAAGCCTTTGGAGGTGTTGAACCACTTGACGGTACCGGTATCCCGATTGGTCATGTCGTAGGTTTGCGACGCGGCCGCCGGAGATGCACGGTAGAAGCTGATGGCCAGATGAAGAGCGATGGCGACCACAGCAATGACCAGGCTGAGCAGGATGGCCGGGTGGCCGCCCACTTCAGGCATGGGTGCCAGGAGGGTGAGGGTTTGTACGACAACGGTCAGAACCAACAGCGCGCTGACCAGGTTTTGCAGTTGATGACGAGTGCCCTTGTTCCAGTAAGGGACCACGGGTGCCAACGTCAGGTTAAGAAGGCCGAACAGTGCCAGGTACAGCGCGTCGTGTTGTTGCAGGTACGGCAGGCTCTCTGGTTGCAGGCTCGGTATAAAGGACAGCAGCAAAGCTGCAACGCCCGTTAGCAGGTGGACGATTTTCAACATTTTGATTAACTCACGTTAAGACGGATCACTAGGAAGAGCTGACTGGCACGGTTCGCTTCTGAACAATGGGAGGCGTTGGGCACGTGCGCGGGTATCAGCCTATGCCGGCCATCGCAGACATTAACGATGGCGACACGCTGCCTATTTAACAGCAAAGGCCGTGCCTTCTCAAATCAAGCATTTCGGGGTGTTGCAAGGGGCGGGGCATTTCCTTGGCAAACGCTTGTCCTAGACAGGTGTGCTTGTTTTGGAATGGCTTTTTAGGATATTTCCTACCTTGATTGGCGAATTACCACTCAAGGGCGATTTGTCGCACCTCGCTCGCTGCGCGTCACCTGTGCGCTTGCTAGAGTGGTGTTGCACCTGATCAATGAATGCTTGTCAATTGAAGGGGATAAACATGGCAATCGATATCGGTATCAGTGAAGAAGATCGTAAATCCATCGTCGATGGGCTTTCGCGTCTGCTTTCCGATACCTATGTACTGTACTTGAAGACCCACAACTTCCACTGGAACGTTACGGGCCCCATGTTTCGAACGCTGCACCTGATGTTTGAGGAACAGTACAACGAGCTGGCGCTGGCGGTGGACTCCATTGCCGAGCGTATCCGCGCATTGGGCTTCCCGGCGCCGGGCGCTTATTCGATCTACGCTCGTCTTTCTTCGATCAAGGAGGAGGAGGGCGTGCCGAGCGCCGAAGAGATGATCCAGCAACTGGTGGCGGGCCAGGAGGCCGTTACGCGTACTGCCCGCGGCATCTTTCCGTTGCTCGACAAAGTCAGCGATGAGCCGACTGCGGATCTGTTGACCCAACGTATGCAGGTCCACGAAAAGACCGCGTGGATGTTGCGTTCCCTGCTCGAAGCCAAGTAAGTCGAGTCTGAGCGGCGCCGTCCTGGCGTCGCTCGCTCGTTTCTGCACGCTTCCTGGCGTTGTCCTACAGGTATCAACTCCCTGTCTTCTGGCTGAGCCCGCGCTTCCTGCTGTTTGATAAGCCCACTGTCCAATGGGAGCGACCCATGGGCTGCTGTTTGGCAATGGAGTGTCAGGTGTATGTCACGCGCAGTGAGTAATGGAGTCATGGAATCCTGTGGCTTTCATCAGATAAAGATCGATCCCTTTGCCAAAGGGTTCGATATGGGGTTGGCAAGGCCATTGTCCCGATCAGTCAGGCTCAACGGGTTTTCGACGTGCCTGCGGCTTGAGCAGATTTATTGGAATATCCTTACGGAAATCGCCAGGATCAACGCCTGTTCAGTCAGTGCGTTACTGTCTTATGTCGATCGGGAAGTGCACTTGCGTTATGGAGGTGTGAAAAACTTCAGTGGTCTGGTCAGGGTGGTGTGCGTGGTTCACCTGTTAAAAGGCCGTACGGCTGCGCCCGACCCGGAGTAAACAAAGGTGCCCGGGGTCGGCTCGCTGTGTTGGCGGGCTGGCTGCCGGGCAGAAAGCCGGCTGCGCTGGCTCGATTTACCAGATATAATCCCGCGCTTTGCTGCGCAGGCCGGGGCTTACCCTTCGGGCAGGCGTGGCGCAGTAACGATCTGTTCGCCGAGACATCGCCATGCCCATGTACGACTATCAATGTGCTTCCTGTGGTCATCAGTTGGAAGCCATCCAGAAGATCAGCGCCGCGCCGTTGGTCGATTGCCCGGCCTGCCAGGCTCCTGAACTCAAGAAGATGTTGTCCATGCCGGGCTTTCGCCTCAGTGGCAGCGGCTGGTACGAGACCGATTTCAAGACCGGCGCCAAGAAGAATCTGGCGGGCGGCGACAAAGCAGACTGAGTTGAACTCTACGCGCAGGCTCCTGCATTATCCGTCACCTGGCTTATATGAACGGTGACGAGGCAGGCCTCCACCGAATTTCGAATTACGAGAAGTGAAACCACGACCATGATGCGCAGCCACTATTGCGGCCAACTGAACGAGACCCTGGAAGGTCAGGAAATTACCCTTTGCGGATGGGTTCACCGTCGCCGCGACCACGGCGGGGTGATCTTCCTCGATATCCGTGATCGTGACGGTCTGGCCCAAGTGGTGTTCGACCCGGACCGCGCCGAGAGCTTTGCCGCCGCCGACCGCGTGCGCAGTGAGTACGTGGTGAAGATCACCGGCAAGGTGCGTCTGCGTCCGGCAGGTGCCGTGAACAAGAACATGGCCTCCGGCGGTATCGAGGTGTTGGGCTACGAACTGGAAGTGTTGAACGAGTCGGAAACCCCGCCGTTCCCACTCAACGAATACTCCGACGTCGGCGAAGAAACCCGCCTGCGCTACCGCTTCCTGGACCTGCGTCGTCCGGAAATGGCCGAGAAGCTGCGTCTGCGCTCGCGCATGACCACCAGCATCCGTCGCTTCCTCGACGAGAACGGCTTCCTCGACGTTGAAACGCCGATCCTGACCCGGGCCACCCCGGAAGGCGCGCGTGACTACCTGGTGCCTAGCCGCACCCACGCCGGTAGCTTCTTTGCCCTGCCGCAATCGCCGCAGTTGTTCAAACAGTTGCTGATGGTGGCCGGCTTCGACCGTTACTACCAGATCGCCAAGTGCTTCCGCGACGAAGACCTGCGCGCCGACCGTCAGCCGGAATTCACCCAGATCGACATCGAGACCAGTTTCCTCGATGAAAAAGAGATCATGGGCCTGACCGAGCAGATGATCCGCAACCTGTTCAAAGAAGTATTGGGCCTGGAATTCGGCGAATTCCCGCACATGACCTTCGAAGAAGCCATGCGTCGCTACGGTTCCGACAAACCAGACCTGCGTAACCCGCTGGAACTGGTGGACGTGGCCGATCAGCTGAAAGAAGTCGACTTCAAGGTGTTCAGCGGCCCGGCCAACGACCCTAAATGCCGCATCGCTGCCCTGCGCGTGCCTGGCGGCGCGAGCATGCCGCGCAAGCAGATCGACGACTACACCAAGTTCGTCGGCATCTACGGTGCCAAGGGCCTGGCGTACATCAAGGTCAACGAGCGCGCCAACGGCGTTGATGGCCTGCAATCGCCCATCGTGAAGAACATCCCGGAAGCCAACCTGAACGTGATCCTCGATCGCGTGGGTGCGGTCGATGGCGACATCGTGTTCTTCGGTGCCGACAAGGCCAAGATCGTCAGCGAAGCGCTGGGCGCGCTGCGGATCAAGCTGGGCCACGACCTGAACCTGCTGACCTGCGAATGGGCGCCGATGTGGGTCGTTGACTTCCCGATGTTCGAAGAGAACGACGACGGCAGCTTCAGCGCCTTGCACCACCCGTTCACCGCGCCGAAATGCTCCCCGGCCGAGTTGGAGGCCAACCCGGCGGGCGCACTGTCGCGCGCTTACGACATGGTGCTCAACGGCACTGAGCTGGGTGGCGGTTCCATCCGTATCCACCGTAAAGAGATGCAGCAAGCGGTCTTCCGTCTGCTGGGCATTGATGAGGCGGAGCAGGAAGAGAAATTCGGCTTCCTGCTCGACGCCTTGAAGTACGGGGCCCCGCCCCACGGTGGCCTGGCCTTCGGTCTGGACCGTCTGGTGATGCTGATGACCGGTGCCCAGTCGATCCGTGAAGTGATCGCCTTCCCGAAAACCCAGAGTGCCGCGGACGTCATGACCCAGGCGCCGGGCGTAGTGGATGCCAAGGCATTGCGCGAGCTGCATATCCGCCTGCGCGAGACGCCGAAGGCTGAGTAAAGCCGCTGCGTGAAAGCGCACTGAGGTTTACGCGGTCTAAAAAGGCGCATCTTCGGATGCGCCTTTGCGTTACAAGGGTTGTGTTTTTAAAGAGAAAGGTCCGGCCTGGGGCGGGATTGATCAGG
This sequence comes from Closterium sp. NIES-67, assembly GCA_027943415.1. Taxonomy (NCBI): domain Eukaryota; kingdom Viridiplantae; phylum Streptophyta; class Zygnematophyceae; order Desmidiales; family Closteriaceae; genus Closterium; species Closterium sp. NIES-67. The sequence continues at coordinate 21,002 of BQMB01001845.1, forward strand.
TTTCTAGAGAATTCGGAGTTGTGTTATGGCTGGCCATTCCAAGTGGGCGAACATCAAGCACCGCAAAGAGCGTCAGGATGCCAAGAAAGGCAAGATCTTCACCAAGTGGATTCGCGAATTGACCGTCGCTGCCCGTCAGGGCGGCGGTGATCCGGGCTCCAACCCGCGTCTGCGCCTGGCGTTGGATAAGGCGCTGGGCGCCAATATGAGCCGCGACATTATTGATCGCGCCGTGGCCCGTGGTGCCGGTGCTGCCGATACCGACGACATGGTCGAGCTGACCTACGAAGGCTACGGCCCGGGCGGCGTGGCGGTGATGGTCGAGTGCATGACCGATAACCGTAACCGCACCGCGGCTGCCGTGCGCCATGCGTTCAGCAAGTGCGGTGGCAACCTCGGTACTGACGGGTCGGTGGCGTACCTGTTCGAGCGCAAGGGGCAGATCACCTTCGCGCCGGGCACCGATGAAGACGCGCTGATGGAAGCGGCGATGGAGGCGGATGCCGACGACGTGGTCACCAACGACGACGGTTCCATTGATGTTTTCACCTCGTTTGCCAGTTTCTACGCTGTGCGCAATGCGTTGGAAGCTGCCGGCTTCAAAGGCACCGACGCAGAAATCGTGATGCTGCCGACGACCAGTGCCGAATTGGACTTGGAAGGCGCGCAGAAAGTGTTGAAGCTGCTGGATATGCTTGAAGACTTGGACGATGTACAAAACGTCTATTCGAATGCCGATATTCCAGAGTCAGTGGCCGAACAGCTAGGCTGAAGCACGATGTGGATTGATGGTGGGAGGGGGCTTGTCCCCGATAGCGGTGTATCAGTCGCTGTATGTGGCGACTGATACTCTGCAATCGGGGGCAAGCCCCCTCACACATTGAATCTTCCCTGTATCAAAAAATGTGTTTAACCCAACCCGCAGGCGTTATGACTTTAATCCTAGGTATCGACCCCGGTTCGCGCATCACCGGTTTTGGCGTGGTGCAGCAGACTCCGCGTGGCTGCGTCTACGTTGCGTCGGGTTGTATTCGTACCGGTTCGGGGGAGTTGGCCGAGCGCTTGCAGATCGTCTATCGCGGCGTGCGTGAAGTGATCCAGACCTACGGGCCGGTGACCATGGGTATTGAAAAAGTGTTTATGGCCAAGAACGCCGACTCGGCGCTCAAACTCGGCCAGGCCCGTGGTGCGGCCATTGTTGCTGGCGCGGAGGAGGGCATGGAGATCGCCGAATACACCGCGACCCAAGTCAAGCAGGCTGTGGTCGGTACTGGTGGTGCCAATAAAGAGCAGGTGCAGATGATGGTCATGCACATGCTCAAACTCACGGCTAAACCGCAAATCGACGCCTCCGACGCCCTGGCCATTGCCATCTGCCATGCGCACACCCGTTCCAGCCTGCTGCCTCATGGCCTGGGTACGGCACGCAGTCGTGGCGGTCGCCTGCGTCTCTGATAGCATCAGCGCAATCGTGATTTCCGGTCAGGCTTTGATCTGACCCTAAGTGTTAAGGATCTGTACCGTGATTGGACGTTTGCGCGGCACCCTGGCTGAAAAACAGCCGCCGCACCTTATTTTGGATGTCAACGGGCTGGGCTATGAGCTGGAAGTGCCCATGACCACTCTGTATCGCCTGCCGTCGGTCGGCGAGCCGCTCACGCTGCATACCCATCTGGTGGTGCGCGAAGACGCGCAATTGCTCTATGGTTTCATTGGCAAGCGCGACCGTGACTTCTTCCGCGAACTGATCCGCCTCAATGGCGTGGGACCGAAACTGGCGCTGGCCTTGATGTCGAGCCTGGAGGTGGATGAACTGGTGCGTGCCGTCTCGGCGCAGGACACCTCGGCCCTGACCAAGGTGCCAGGCGTCGGCAAAAAGACCGCCGAGCGCTTGCTGGTGGAACTCAAGGACCGCTTCAAAGCCTGGGAAGTGGTGCCGAGCATGTTTGCCTTGGTGCCGAACCAGCCTGATATGCCGGCGTCCCAGGTTGCCAGCGCCGAAAGCGATGCAGTCAGCGCGTTGATTTCCTTGGGCTACAAACCCCAGGAAGCGAGCAAAGCGGTATCGGCCATCAAGGATAAGAACCTGAGCAGTGAAGACATGATCCGCCGCGCCCTGAAGGGAATGATTTAAGTGATTGAAGCTGATCGTCTGATCGCGGCCACCGGCCCGCGCGACCGTGAAGAAATCCAGGACCGGGCCATCCGCCCCCTGAGCCTGGCTGAATACATCGGCCAGCCCACCGTGCGCGAGCAGATGGAGCTGTTCATCCAGGCGGCGCGCGGGCGCAGTGAGTCCCTGGACCACACGTTGATCTTCGGTCCGCCGGGGCTGGGCAAGACCACCCTGGCCAACATCATTGCCCAGGAAATGGGGGTGTCGATTAAGTCCACCTCAGGTCCGGTGCTGGAACGTCCCGGTGATCTGGCAGCGTTGTTGACCAACCTAGAGCCGCACGATGTGCTGTTTATCGACGAAATCCACCGGCTTTCGCCGATTGTCGAGGAAGTACTTTACCCGGCAATGGAGGATTTCCAACTCGACATCATGATTGGCGAAGGCCCGGCGGCTCGCTCGATCAAGCTCGATTTGCCGCCGTTCACTCTGGTGGGCGCCACCACGCGAGCGGGGATGCTGACCAATCCGCTGCGAGACCGTTTTGGGATTGTTCAACGTCTGGAGTTCTATAGCACGGCGGATCTGGCCACGATCGTCAGTCGTTCGGCGAGCATCCTTGGCTTGCCGCTGGACCCTGAAGGCTCGTTTGAAATCGCGCGGCGTGCCCGGGGCACACCGCGTATCGCCAACCGTTTGCTGCGTCGTGTGCGTGACTTCGCCGAAGTGCGCGCCAAGGGGCACATTACGAAGGCGGTGGCTGACCTGGCGCTCAACCTGCTGGATGTGGACGAACATGGCTTCGATCATCAGGATCGGCGTCTACTCTTGACCATGATCGAGAAGTTCGACGGTGGCCCGGTAGGCGTGGACAGCCTGGCTGCCGCCATCAGCGAAGAGCGCCATACCATCGAGGATGTGCTTGAACCGTACCTGATCCAGCAGGGCTATATCATGCGCACGCCAAGGGGGCGGGTGGTGACGCGTCATGCTTATCTGCATTTTGGATTAAACATTCCGTCACGATTGGGCGAAATGCCCGTAGTAGACGAATTCCTCGATGCAGTGGACGATTAAAAGCGCTCGGCTCGACGATTTATTCAAGGTTTGTGCTGTCCCAGTGACTGGCGTCGTCATTCTGTCAGTGAAAATGTTTCAGAGAATGAAAAAACAGTTGCCTGGCCGGATTGGCAACCTCAGGAGTAAGCACTAGAGTATGCGCGCGCAAAACGGGGATCAGTCGTTCGCACATCGCTGTCGCGTTTATTACGAGGACACCGATGCCGGCGGCATCGTTTATTACGTCAATTACCTTAAGTTCATGGAGCGGGCTCGAACCGAGCGGCTACGGGAGCTGGGCTTTGCCCAATCCCAGCTGGCAGGGGAGGACCTGTTATTCGTCGTGCATTCCAGCGAGGCGCGTTATCACGCCCCGGCGCGACTGGATGATGAACTGCTGGTTAGCGCTGAAGTCATCGAATTGAACCGTGCCAGCCTGCGCTTCAAACAGCAGGTCAGGCGGGCAACGGATGCAACGCTGCTCTGTGAGGGGCAGTTTTTGGTGGCGTGTGTACGCACCAACAGTTTGAAACCTCGGGCCATTCCCGAAACTCTACGTGTGGCCTTTGCCGCCGTGAGCGGCGCGGGTAAACAATCAAAGCAGGAGATTTAGCGTGGAACCTACCGTCGTCGACCATTCCTCCATGTGGAGCCTGGTCAGCAATGCCAGTGTTGTGGTTCAACTGGTCATGCTGACCCTGGTAGCCGCATCGGTTACCTCTTGGGTCATGATTTTTCAGCGCAGCAACCTGCTGCGTGCCGGTCGACGTGCCCTGGAGAGCTTTGAAGAGCGCTTCTGGTCGGGTATCGACCTGTCCAAGCTCTATCGCCAGGCCGGCAGCAATCCGGACCCGGATTCGGGTGTGGAGCAGATCTTCCGTGCCGGCTTCAAGGAATTCTCCCGCCTGCGCCAGCAGCCTGGTGTAGACCCGGAAGCGGTGATGGAAGGCGTGGCCCGCGCCATGCGCGTCGCCATTTCCCGCGAAGAAGAGAAGCTTGAGCAGAGCCTGCCTTTTCTTGCCACCGTTGGCTCCGTCAGCCCGTATATCGGCCTGTTCGGTACGGTGTGGGGGATCATGAACTCCTTCCGTGGTCTGGCCCAGGCTCAGCAAGCGACCCTGGCCACCGTGGCTCCCGGTATCGCCGAAGCCCTGATCGCCACTGCGATCGGTCTGTTTGCCGCCATCCCTGCGGTGATCGCCTATAACCGCTTTGCCGCACGCGGCGAGAACCTGATTGGCCGTTACTACACCTTCGCCGATGAATTCCAGGCGATCCTGCACCGTAAAGTGCACACCAGCGAAGAATAAGCAGGTACCTCCCGATGGCTTTAATCACTCGAGCTCGAACCAAGCGCAAGCCGGTCGCCGAGATGAACGTAGTGCCTTACATCGACGTGATGCTGGTGCTGCTGGTGATCTTCATGGTGACCGCGCCGATGCTCAACCAGGGTGTGAAGGTTGATCTGCCCAAGGTTTCCAGCGAAGCCTTGCCGCAAGACAACAACACTCAGGTGCTGACCATTTCGATCAAGTCCGACAAGACCTATTACTGGAACCTTGGCAGCGAAGTCGACACTCAGAAGCAACAGGACAAGGCCCTGACGTTGCCGGCGATGACCGATGCGGTGACCAAGATCATTCGCGCCGGTAACGAAGGTGGCAAGCACACCCAAGTATTCATCCGCGGTGACAAAGCAGTCGACTATGGCTCCGTCATGGGTGCCATGGGCGGGCTGCAGAAGGCCGGCGTCGGTAATGTTGGCTTGATTACCGAGGCGCCCTGATGCACCAACAGCGAGAGCCGTCCGCCTCGGAAAGCTACTTCTGGCCTAGCGTTTGGGCGATTGCCCTGCATGTGCTGGTGTTTGGCATGTTGTTCGTCAGCTTCGCCATGACCCCGGACCTGCCGCCAGCCAAGCCGATCGTGCAGGCGACCCTGTATCAGCTGAAATCGAAAAGTCAGGCCACTACCCAGACCAATCAGAAGATTGCGGGTGAGGCTCAGAAGTCGGCTGCGCGCCAGACTGAAGTCGAGCAGATGGAACAGAAGAAGGTCGAGCAGGAAGCGGTGAAGGCTGCTGCGGAACAAAAGAAAGAAGAGGCGGCTCAAAAGGCCGAGGAATCGAAAAAGGCTGACGAAGCCAAGAAGGCCGACGAGGCGAAAAAGGCTGATGAAGCCAAGAAAGCCGAGAAAGCTGCCGAAGCTAAAAAGGCTGAAGAGAAACAATTGGCTGATATAGCCAAGAAGAAATCTGAAGAAGAAGCCAAAAAAGCTGCCGAAGAAGAGGCCAAGAAAAAGGCCGCTGAGGAAGCTAAGAAGAAGATAGTCGAGGACGCGAAGAAGAAAGCCGCCGAAGACGCCAAGAAAAAAGCTGAAGCAGACGAGGCGAAGAAGAAAGTCGCCGACGACGCGAAGAAGAAAGCTGCCGCTGATGCCCAGAAGAAGAAGGCTCAGGAAGCAGCGCGCAAATCCGCCGAAGAGAAAAAGGCCCAGGCCTTGGCAGATTTGCTCTCCGACACGCCGCAGCGTCAGCAAGCCTTGGCCGATGAGCGTGGCGATGAAGTCGCGGGCAGTTTCGACGACCTGATTCGGGCGCGGGCGGCGGAAGGCTGGACACGTCCACCTTCGGCACGCAAAGGCATGACAGTAGTGCTGCAGATCGGCATGTTGCCGGACGGTACGGTGACTTCGGTCAGCGTAGCCAAGTCCAGTGGTGACGGTTCGTTCGACAGTTCGGCGGTTGCCGCGGTCAAGAACATTGGCCGGTTGACCGAGATGCAGGGAATGAAACCAAGCGACTTCGCTCCCTATCGTTCATTCAAGATGACATTCACACCTGAGGATCTAGCCTTGTGAGAAACCTTCTTCGAGGAATGCTTGTCGTTATTTGCTGTATGGCAGGGATAGCGACGGCGGATGAAAAGAACATCCTGGTTACCAGCGGTAGCGATCGGGCCACTCCGATCGCGGTAGTGCCGTTCGGTTGGCAAGGCGGCAGTGTATTGCCGGACGACATGGCACAGATCGTCAGTGACGACCTGCGCAACTCCGGTTATTACGCGCCAATTCCAAAAGGCAACATGATCAGCCAGCCAAACCAGGCCAGCGAAGTCGTGTTCCGTGACTGGAAAGCCGTTGGCGCCCAGTACCTGATGGTCGGCAACATTGTGCCGGCTGGCGGCCGCTTGCAAATCACCTACGCGTTGTTCAACGTGGCCACCGAGCAGCAGGTCCTGACCGGCAGCGTGTCGGGCACCACCGAACAATTGCGTGACATGGCCCACTACATTTCGGACCAGTCGTTTGAAAAGCTCACCGGCATCAAAGGTGCTTTCTCTACGCGTCTGCTCTATGTAACGGCTGAACGCTTCTCGGTAGATAACACTCGCTACACCCTGCAACGTTCGGACTACGACGGTGCGCGGGCAGTGACCTTGCTGCAATCGCGCGAGCCGATCCTGTCGCCGCGCTTTGCACCGGACGGCAAGCGTATTGCCTATGTGTCCTTCGAACAGAAGCGCCCACGTATCTTTGTGCAGCATATCGATACCGGTCGCCGTGAGCAGATCACCAACTTCGAAGGCCTTAACGGCGCGCCTGCCTGGTCACCGGATGGCTCGCGCCTGGCGTTTGTGCTGTCTAAAGATGGCAATCCGGATATCTACGTGATGAACATGGCTTCGCGTCAGATCACCCGTGTTACCAGCGGCCCGGGCATCAATACCGAACCGTTCTGGGGCAAGGATGGCTCGACCATCTACTTCACTTCCGACCGTGGCGGTAAGCCACAAATCTACAAGTCCAGTATTGGCGGTGGCGGTGCGGAACGAGTGACCTTTATCGGTAACTACAACGCCAACCCTAAACTTTCGGCTGATGAAAAGACGTTGGTGATGATTCACCGTCAGGATGGTTTCACTAATTTCCGGGTTGCGGCCCAGGATTTGCAGCGCGGAACCGTAAAAATCCTTACAGATACCAACCTTGATGAGTCAGCTACTGTTGCGCCCAACGGCACCATGGTAATCTACGCCACCCGCCAGCAGGGCCGGGGAGTCTTGATGCTCGTGTCCATTAATGGACGCGTAAGGCTCCCGCTTCCTACCGCACAAGGCGAAGTCAGAGAACCATCCTGGTCCCCTTACCTGAACTGACGCGGCGCTACAAAAAGATTTGCTTAACACACTGGGGTTCATTAGGAGTTTCACGATGGAAATGCTGAAGTTTGGTAAGTTTGCTGCTCTGGCTCTGGCTCTGTCCGTAGCCGTTGGTTGCTCGTCCAAAGGCGGCGACAATGCCGGTGAAGGCGCAGCTGTTGATCCAAACGCTGGTTATGGCGCTAACACTGGTGCAGTTGACGGCTCCCTGAGCGAAGAAGCTGCTCTGCGCGCGATCACTACTTTCTACTTCGAATACGACAGTTCGGACCTGAAGCCAGAAGCCATGCGCGCTCTGGACGTTCACGCGAAGGACCTGAAAGCTAACGGCGCTCGCGTTGTTCTGGAAGGTAACACCGACGAACGTGGTACTCGTGAGTACAACATGGCACTGGGCGAGCGTCGTGCTAAAGCCGTTCAACGCTACCTGGTCCTGCAAGGCGTTTCGCCAGCTCAGCTGGAACTGGTTTCCTACGGTAAAGAGCGTCCAGTTGCTACTGGCCACGACGAGCAGTCCTGGGCTCAAAACCGTCGCGTCGAACTGCGTAAGTAATTCGTCATGCGAACGTGCCGTCGTGCTCTAACTGTATTGGCTCTCAGCTTCGCACCGCTTGCGGTGTGGGCTGCGGTTCCTGTGGAAGATAGCAACTCTGGCTATAACAATAGCGGGAGCAGTTATCCGCCAGCGGGTTATGGCACGAACGGCGCCTATGCTGGGGGGGCGGCTACGTCCGCGCCCTCGGCACAGGGCGAACTGTTCAATCAGCTGCAACGCATGCAGGATCAACTTGCGCAGCAACAAGGCGCGATTGAAGTTCTGCAGAATCAAGTGAACCAGCTCAAGCAAGAAGGCCTGGAGCGATACCAGGATCTTGATCGACGTATAGGAGCCGGCGTTACACCTGCCGCCACTCCTGATAATTCTTCTGCCGGTGGCGCGCCAAGCGCTGCTGCCGGTGGTGCAGCAGCCGGGGCGGCCGCTAGCCAAGCCCCCGCCGCCAGCAGCGAACCGGGTGACCCAGCGAAGGAAAAGCTCTATTACGATGCTGCCTTCGACCTGATCAAAGCCAAGGACTTCGATAAAGCCAGCCAGGCTTTTACCGCATTTCTGCGCAAATACCCCAACAGCCAATATGCGGGCAACGCTCAATACTGGCTTGGCGAAGTCAACCTCGCCAAGGGTGATTTGCAAGGTGCCGGCCAGGCATTTGCCAAGGTCAGTCAGCTGTACCCCAAGCACGCCAAGGTGCCGGACTCGCTGTATAAGCTGGCTGACGTAGAGCGCCGCCTGGGTCATACCGACAAGGTCAAAGGCATTCTGCAGCAAGTAGTGGCCCAGTATCCGGGGACGTCCGCTGCCCAGTTGGCTCAACGCGACCTGCAACGCTTGTAAGCGAAGCTGCCCGTTTAGAAGAAACCCGCGCCTGGCGCGGGTTTTTTCGTTAGAATCCACGCCCTTTTATGAAACACGCTTCTTGGGGTCTACGCGTTGGCGGGGTTCCTAGAAGTGCCTGACGGAGGCGGACAGCCTGTTTAGCTGTTACGCCCGTGGCGATTATGCAAGACACATTACGTATTACCGAAGTTTTTTACTCGTTACAGGGTGAAACGCGAACCGCAGGCCTGCCTACTGTATTTGTACGGCTGACAGGTTGCCCTTTGCGTTGCCAATACTGTGACAGCGCTTACGCCTTCAGTGGCGGCACCGTGCGTACCCTCGACGATATCCTGGAGCAGGTGGCAGGTTTCAAGCCCCGTTACGTCTGCGTGACGGGCGGTGAGCCCCTGGCACAGCCCAATGCCCTCCCGTTGCTCAAGCAGCTGTGTGACGCAGGTTATGAAGTGTCTCTGGAAACCAGCGGCGCCTTGGACATCTCTGCGGTAGACCCTCGCGTGAGCCGCGTGGTCGACCTCAAGACCCCGGATTCAAAAGAGGCGCATCGCAACCGCTACGAAAATATGGATCTGCTGAGCGTCAACGATCAGGTCAAGTTCGTGATTTGTTCTCGTGATGACTACGATTGGGCAGTATCAAAGCTGATTCAGTATGGTCTTGAGCGGCGCGCAGGTGAGGTGCTGTTCTCCCCAAGCCACCATGACCTGAATGCCCGCGACCTGGCTGACTGGATAGTGGCAGACAATCTGCCGGTGCGCTTGCAGCTGCAGCTCCATAAATACCTGTGGAACGACGAGCCGGGTCGTTGAAATTCAGCTTCTCGGACTCGGCCTTGGTGGGTTGTATGGGGCTTGCAAATAGCCTTAATCACGGCGATAAGGTGTTTTTTCTGATTTATTTTAAATAAAGTGTTGAATAGTCCTTAGAAATCAGTATTATACGCGCCACCACACAGCGGGTCGTTAGCTCAGTTGGTAGAGCAGTTGGCTTTTAACCAATTGGTCGTAGGTTCGAATCCCACACGACCCACCATTTTTAGCGGTTTAGAAAATCCGGAAGGCCCACGTAAGTGAGGATTTCCGGGTTTTTTTTTGCCTGCGATTTGGGGGCGGACGGAGTCGGAAGGGTTTGAAAGACGCCTCGGGCAGTACTACAGCGATGATCCCGGAGGTTCCCATTTTTTACCCGACAGGCACCCCCGCGAATACCAGATTAGGCTTTTGAATCCATTCGATATTCTGTAGCCTTGCCCAGCTTCTGTTTCACCCGTGCTTGATGAACACAATCACTTCGTCCGGCGGTGCCCGAAGGGCTCCAGAGCCGGTGGTACACTCGACTTTCGCGCTTCTGCGCCTGCAGGTCTTGCGAACATGACGCACATTTCCGAACGCTTACTGGTTCAAGCCCATCTCGACGCCAAGCAGCCTAAGGCTCTCAGCGCCGAGGAAGAGGCGAGCCTGCGTACCGCCATCGCCGCTGAGCTCAAAGCTCAAGACGCGGTGCTGGTAGCCCACTTTTATTGCGATCCGGTGATTCAGGCCCTGGCCGAAGAGACCGGTGGCTGTGTCTCCGACTCCCTGGAAATGGCTCGCTTCGGCGCCGCGCACCCGGCCAAGACCGTGCTGGTTGCCGGCGTGCGTTTCATGGGGGAGACGGCCAAGATCCTTACACCTGAAAAACGCATTCTCATGCCTACGCTTGAAGCGACCTGCTCTTTGGACCTGGGCTGCCCGGTAGATGAGTTTTCGGCGTTTTGCGATCAGCATCCCGAGCGTACCGTGGTGGTGTACGCCAATACCTCGGCTGCGGTAAAAGCGCGGGCTGATTGGGTGGTGACGTCCAGCTGTGCGCTGGAAATTGTCGAGAGTCTGATGGACAACGGCGAAACCATCATCTGGGGCCCGGATAAACACCTGGGCACCTACATCCAGCGCCAGACCGGCGCCGACATGCTGCTGTGGGACGGTGCCTGCATCGTCCATGAAGAGTTCAAGTCCAAGCAGCTGGAAGATATGAAGGCGCTGTACCCGGATGCAGCCATCCTAGTGCACCCGGAGTCTCCCACGTCGGTGATCGAGCTGGCCGATGCGGTGGGCTCCACCAGCCAACTGATTGCCGCAGCGCAGCGTTTGCCGAACAAGACTTTCATCGTGGCGACCGACCGCGGGATCTTCTACAAGATGCAGCAGCTATGCCCGGACAAGGTCTTCGTAGAAGCGCCTACGGCCGGCAACGGTGCGGCATGTCGCAGTTGCGCACACTGCCCGTGGATGGCCATGAATACGCTGGAGCGCACGCTGCAGTGCCTGCGTGAGGGCAGCAACGAGATCTTCGTCGAACCCTCAGTGATTCCACAGGCTGTGAGACCGCTTAAGCGCATGCTGGATTTTACTCAGGCTGCGCGCCTGAAGCTGGCCGGTAACGCATAGTCGAGTGCGGTAAAAAACGTGGGAGGGTATGGCCCTCCCACATTTTGATCTGTACCAGGCACGGGGTTATTTTTTCTGCTTCGGAATCCGCACCAACTGCGTATCCGAGTAGATGTCATGCCAGCTGCGTTTCTGCTTGTCGAACAGCGACCAGAGAAACCCCAGCCCCACGCACAACCACGACGCAATTGACACCACAAAGCGCAGCAGCGCTTGCCACAGGCTGATCCGCGAGCCGTCGGCGTTCTGCACGCGTACGCCCCACACCTGCATGCCCAGGGTCTGACCGGAATGGGTCCAGAACTTGGCGAAGAACCCAAACAGTACAAACAATAGAATCGTCGACAGCAGTGGGTCGCCATCCAAGGCGCCCGATTCGGTCAACGTGCGCATCCTGGCTTCGCCCATGAACGCGATCCAGATCAGTTTGTAAATAAACGCGGTGACGATCATCAGGGCGGTGCACAACAGGAAGTCATAGAACATCGCTGCCAAACGACGACCCAGGCCAACGGCGGGAAATTCGCCTTGGGGGCTCAGCAGGGGTTTGGACATGGCAGGGCTCTCGGAAGGAAAAAGCCATTTTACGGAATTGCGCCCATAAAAAAGCCCCTGATGTCATATCAGGGGCTTTTTGTCGCAGAGGAATCAGCCTTCTGCTTGAACTTCGTCAGCCTGCATGCCTTTTTGGCCTTGCACCGCAACGAAGGTCACTTTCTGGCCTTCTTTCAGGCTCTTGAAGCCGTTGCCCTGAATAGCGCGGAAATGCACGAACAGATCCGGACCGCTTTCTGGAGTGATAAAACCAAACCCTTTCTCGTCGTTAAACCACTTGACGGTACCGCTCTGACGTTCAGCCATTTTCTTATTTCCTTGACGCTAAAAAATTAATGACAGCCCCTTTCACGCGAAAGAGTACTGGGCTGGGTTGCAGGAAAGTAAGAGACGTCGAACGGGTTGTAGCAAAACTACTTCAGCTACTGCCCAGGTCCAGGTTCCAAGCGACCCATGCAAACACAGTGGGCAAACTCTACGCCAACTAATACGATAAAAACAAGCCCTGCCGGACGCCCCGCATTGCGCGGGCTGATGACACTTCGTTGAATATAATGGAACTGACTTATTCGATAGTCCTAATCACTTGATATAGGCAGCCGCCAGTCATATTAACTATCGTAAATGCACTGTTTTATGGCGGTCGCGTTACAGTTTAGTGCACCTTGGCGCGACCGCGTTACTTATAGGAACAGTCAATCAGCCACGGTAGTAACGCTGTGGCACAAATGGCATTTTACTTACACGAAGTGGCACCTTTTTCCCACGCACCAACGCAGAGACTTCTGTATCCAGAGCGGTAAAGGCGCTGTCGAGGTAACCCATGGCCAGCGGGCCGCCCAGGCTTGGGCCGAAGCCGCCGCTGCAGACGCTGCCAATCACGCTGCCGTGTGCGTCGACGATCTCAGCGCCTTCACGTACTGGCGTGCGTTCCTGGGGCAGCAAGCCCACGCGCTTGCGGCTCACGCCAGTCTGTTGCTGGGTGAAGATCCGGTCCGCCCCCGGGAACCCCCGGCGCGGGCACCGTCGGCGCGGCGTGCCTTGGAGATGGCCCATAGCAGGCTGGCCTCGATAGGCGTGGTGTCCGTGTTCATGTCATGACCGTACAGGCACAGGCCGGCTTCCAGACGCAGGGAGTCGCGGGCGCCCAGGCCGATGGGTTGTACTTCGGTTTCGGCCAGCAGGCTGCGGGCCAGGCTTTCAGCGCTGGCCGCAGGCACGGAAATCTCAAAGCCGTCCTCGCCGGTGTAGCCGGAGCGGCTGACATAGCAATCCACCCCCAGCAGGCGCACGGCGGCGAACTGCATGAAGGTCATCTTGGTCACTTCCGGCGCCAGGCGCGCCAGCACCTTCACCGCTGCCGGGCCTTGCAGCGCCAACAGGGCGCGCGCTTCGAACAGCGGCTCGATGGTGCACTGATCACCGATGTGTTGGCGCAGGTGGGCCAGGTCTTGATCCTTGCAGGCCGCATTGACCACCAGGAACAGCTCATCGTTACCCAGATTGGCCACCATCAGGTCATCGAGGATGCCGCCCTGATCGTTGGTGAACATCGCGTAGCGCTGCATGCCCACCGGCAGGTCGATGATGTCGACCGGCACCAAGGTTTCCAGGGCCTTGGCAGCATTGGCGCCACTCAGACGGATCTGACCCATATGGGACACATCGAACAACCCGGCCTGATCACGGGTGTGCAGGTGCTCCTTCATGACACCGAGCGGGTATTGCACCGGCATGTCGTAGCCGGCGAAGGGCACCATGCGCGCGCCCAGCTCGATGTGCAGGGCATGCAGCGGGGTTTTCAATAGGGTTTCGGTGGACATGTTCTGCTCCTGAAAAACGTGCTGGCGCGCCTTTAGGCGTCAGCACTCGATAATGTTGACCGCCAAACCGCCACGGGCGGTTTCCTTGTATTTGCTTTTCATATCGGCGCCGGTCTGGCGCATGGTGCGGATGACCTTATCGAGGGACACGAAGTGCTGCCCATCACCACGCAAGGCCATGCGCACAGCGTTGATCGCCTTCACCGAGCCCATTGCGTTGCGCTCGATGCAAGGCACTTGCACCAGGCCGCCAATGGGGTCGCAGGTCAGGCCGAGGTTGTGCTCCATGCCGATCTCGGCGGCGTTTTCCACTTGGGAAACGCTGCCGCCCAGCACCTCACACAGCGCGCCGGCGGCCATGGAGCAAGCCACGCCGACTTCGCCCTGGCAGCCCACCTCGGCGCCGGAGATCGACGCATTTTCCTTGTAAAGAATGCCGATGGCGGCGGCGGTGAGCAGAAAGCGCACCACGCCGTCTTCGTTCGCTCCTGGGATAAAGCGCATGTAGTAATGCAGCACCGCCGGAATGATCCCGGCCGCACCGTTGGTGGGCGCTGTGACCACGCGCCCGCCGTTGGCGTTTTCTTCGTTGACCGCCAGGGCGTACAGGTTGACCCAATCAAGCACCGACAACGGATCGCGCAACGCCGATTCCGGGTTTTTGCACAGTTGACGATGCAGGGCCGCGGCGCGGCGCTTGACCTTCAAACCACCGGGCAAAATGCCTTCGTTGCGACAGCCCGCGTCGACACAGTCCTGCATGACCTGCCAGATTTTCAGCAGGCCGGCCCGGGTTTCCGCCTCTGGACGCCATGCGCTTTCGTTGGTCAGCATCACTTGGCTGATGGACAATCCGTACGTCGCACAATGCCCAAGCAGGTCCTTGGCGCTCTTGAATGGAAAGGTCAGGGGCGTGGCGTCTTCGACAATCCGGTCAGCGCCGGCGGCACCTTCATCCACCACGAAGCCACCGCCGACTGAGTAGTACTCGCGGCTGCGGATCTGCAGGCCGGCGGCGTCGAAGGCGCGGAAGATCATGCCATTGGGATGATAGGCGAGGGGCTTGCGGATCATCGCCAGGTGTTCTTTCTCGTTGAACGCAATGCTGTGTTCGCCGAGCAGGTTCAAGCGACCGTCGCTGCGCATCTGCGCCAGGCGCGTGGCCACGGTTTCGGTGTTCACGGTGTCCGGGTGTTCGCCTTCCAGGCCCAGCAGCACGGCTTTGTCGCTGCCGTGGCCTTTGCCGGTGGCGCCGAGGGAGCCATAGAGTTCCACCTTGACGTGAGTGGTGGCGCTCAACAGCGCGTCACGCTTGAGCCCCTCGACGAATCGAGCGGCGGCGCGCATCGGGCCGACGGTATGGGAACTGGAGGGGCCGATGCCAATCTTGAACAGGTCGAACACGCTTAAAGACATGAGTGGTTCTCCGGTTTCTTGTTATAGGAGCAGCGGCAAGCTCCAAGCCACAAGCGGCAAGAAAGAGCCTCTCGGCTTTTAACTTGCAGCTTGTAGCTTGCCGCTTCCAACTGCTTTAGGCATAAAGCTCTATCGACGGGCACGCACACACCAGGTTGCGATCGCCAAACACGTTGTCGACCCGGCCCACCGGCGGCCAGTACTTGCCTTCGATCAACGACGCGACCGGGTACACCGCCTGTTCACGGCTGTACGGATGGCTCCACTCACCCACCAGTTCGGCGGCGGTGTGCGGGGCGTTTTTCAGTGGGTTGTCGTCTTTATCCAGGGTGCCGTTTTCCACCGCGCGGATTTCTTCGCGGATGGCAATCATCGCGTCGCAGAAGCGGTCCAGTTCTTCCTTGGATTCGCTCTCGGTCGGTTCGATCATCAGGGTGCCCGCCACCGGGAACGACATGGTCGGGGCATGGAAGCCGAAGTCGATCAGACGCTTGGCCACGTCATCCACGCTGATACCGCTGCTGTCCTTGAGCGGGCGCAGGTCCAGGATGCACTCGTGTGCCACCAGGCCGTTGCTGCCGGTGTACAGCACGGGGTAGTGCTCTTCGAGGCGACGGGAAATGTAGTTGGCGTTCAGGATCGCCAGTTGCGACGCGCGCTTGAGGCCCGCGCCGCCCATCATGCTGATGTACATCCAAGTGATCGGCAGGATGCTCGCGCTGCCGAATGGCGCCGCGCACACCGCGCCTTCCTTGCGCTCCATGGCCGCATGGCCCGGCAGGAAAGGCGTGAGGTGCGATTTGACACCAATCGGGCCAACACCTGGGCCGCCACCGCCGTGGGGGATGCAGAAGGTCTTGTGCAGGTTCAGGTGGGACACGTCGCCGCCGAACTTGCCCGGTGCGCACAGGCCCACCATGGCGTTCATGTTGGCGCCGTCGATGTACACCTGGCCGCCGTTGTCGTGGATGATCCCGCAGATTTCGCGGATGCCTTCTTCGAACACGCCGTGGGTGGACGGGTAGGTGATCATCAGCGCGGCCAGGTGCTCGCGGTGCTCGATCGCTTTGGCGCGCAGGTCTTCGATGTCCACGTTGCCACGGGCGTCGCAGGCGGTGACGACCACGCGCATGCCGGCCATGTTGGCGGTGGCTGGGTTGGTGCCGTGGGCGGACGAGGGGATCAGGCAGATATCGCGACGGGCTTCGCCACGGCTCTGGTGGTAAGCACGGATCGCCAGCAGCCCGGCGTATTCGCCTTGGGAACCAGCGTTCGGTTGCAAGGAGATGGCGTCATAACCGGTGGCCGCGCAGAGCATGGCTTCGAGGTCGGCGGTCAGTTGCTGGTAACCGGCGCTTTGTTCGGTTGGGGCGAACGGGTGCAGGGCGCCGAACTCGGCCCAGGTCACCGGGATCATTTCGCTGGCGGCGTTGAGCTTCATGGTGCACGAGCCCAACGGAATCATGGTGCGGTCCAGCGCCAGGTCCTTGTCGGCTAGTTTGCGCAGGTAGCGCATCAGCTCGGTTTCGGAGTGGTAACGGTTGAACACCGGGTGGCTGAGGATCGGCGACTGACGCAGCAGCGCCGCCGGCAGGCAGCTGTCGGCTTGGGCGTCGAAAGCGGGCTGGGCCTTGCCGTCGGCGAAGATCGCCCACAGGGCCTGGATATCGGCCTGGGTAGTGGTTTCATCGACCGACAGACCAACCCGCTCAGCGTCGACCACGCGCAGGTTGATGCGCTGGGCGCGGGCCTTGTCGTGCAGGGCAGCGGTGGCGGCGCCGGTGTTGAGGGTCAGGGTATCGAAGAACTGCGTTTGCTCGACCTTCAGGCCCAGCGCGCTCAGGCCTTTGGCGAGGATGGCGGTCAACTGATGAATGCGTTGGGCGATCTGCGTCAGGCCTTTGGGGCCGTGATACACCGCGTACATGCTGGCGATGTTGGCCAGCAGCACTTGGGCGGTGCAGATGTTGGACGTGGCTTTCTCGCGGCGGATGTGCTGCTCGCGGGTCTGCATGGCCAAACGCAGGGCCGGCTTGCCGAAACGGTCAACGGACACGCCCACCAGACGGCCTGGCATATCGCGCTTGAACGCATCTTTGGTGGAGAAATAGGCCGCATGCGGGCCACCGAAGCCTAGCGGCACGCCGAAGCGTTGTGCGCTGCCGATGGCCACGTCGGCGCCGAATTCACCCGGTGGGGTCAACAGGGTCAGGGCCAGCAGGTCGGCGGCCACGGCCACCAGGGCGTTGGCGGCATGGAAGCGCTCGGTGAGTTCGCGGTAGTCGAACACATCGCCATTGCTGGCCGGGTATTGCAGCAGGGCGCCGAAGAATGGGCTGAAGTCACTCAGTTCGCGCTCATCGCCCACCACCACATCGATGCCCAATGGCTCGGCACGGGTGCGCAACACGTCGAGGGTCTGCGGGTGGCTGTGGATCGAGGCGAAGAAGGCATTGCTGCCTTTGTTCTTGCTCAGGCGTTTGCAGAAAGTCATGGCTTCGGCGGCGGCGGTGGCTTCGTCGAGCAGGGAGGCGTTGGCAATCGGCAGGCCGGTGAGGTCGCTGATCAGGGTCTGGAAGTTCAACAGCGCTTCCAGGCGGCCCTGGGAAATCTCCGGCTGGTAAGGGGTGTAGGCGGTATACCAGGCCGGGTTTTCCAGGAGGTTGCGCAGGATCGGCGCCGGTGTGTGGCAGTTGTAGTAGCCCTGGCCGATGTAGGTCTTGAACAGTTGGTTCTGGCTGGCGATGGCTTTGATTCGCGCCAGCGCCTCGGCTTCGCTCAGGCCGTCTTCCAGGCCGAGCACGCTGGTGCCCTTGATGCTTTCCGGGATCACGCTGGCGCTCAGGGCTTCCAGGGAGTCAAAGCCCAGGCTGGCGAGCATGTGTTGCTCGTCTGCCTGGCGCGGGCCGATATGGCGGGCGATGAATTCGTTGGCGGTGGTGAGATTAACGGTCATGGCGTGCTCCTCAGGCTTCGGCGTTGGCTTTGATCAGGCGGTCGTACGCGTCCTGATCCAACAGCGTAGTCACTGCATGTGCATCGGCCGGTTTAAAGCGGAAGAACCAGCCATCGCCCATCGGGTCTTCGTTGACCAGCTCCGGGCTTTCGCTGAGCTTGTCGTTCACTTCGAGCACTTCACCGTCCAACGGCATGTACACGCCGCTGGCGGCTTTGACCGATTCCACGGTGGAGGCTTCGTCGCCCTTGGTGTAGGCCTGCAGCTCTGGCAGTTGCACGTAAACCACATCACCCAGTGCATTCTGTGCGAAAGCGGTGATGCCCACGGTGACGCTGCCGTCGGCTTCGGCGCGCAGCCATTCGTGATCTTCAGTAAAACGCAACTCGCTCATGCAAACTCCTCAGGGCCAGAATTCGTCTGGTGGACGGAATGGGAACAGTGGCAGTTGCTTAGCAAAATCGCGGCCAATGTTATTTAGATCATGTAAATCAATGGGTTATAAAAAATTGACGGTATGAGGTGTGCCTGAGGTGTAGCGATTTCGATACGGATAGGCTGCTGAAAAAAAGCCTATGTGGATCAAAGCCTTGCATGGCGCGTAAAAAGCAGGGTTGTAGCGATATCGTTACGCTGTAGCGCTTTCAGTACAGTGGATGTCGTTCTCAGACCAAACGTTGGCAGTGCATTCAATGTGAGAGGGGGCTTGCCCCCGATGACTACCGATCAGCCAACTAACCTGTGACTGACCCGCCGCCATCGGGGGCAAGCCCCTCCCACATTGTCTGTGTTCCATAGTCAGATCCCATGGACCTGTTCAGGGCTTGTTGGGAATACCGTACTTACGCAATCGATGGGCGATGGCCGTGTGCGAGGTGTGCAGACGGCTGGCCAGTTGGCGAGTCGAGGGGTAGCTGGTGTAGAGCTTTTCCAGCAGGTCGCGCTCGAAGTCTTCCACGGCCTGTTCCAGGCTGTCGATTTCCACGTCGCTCTGGCGCGCCACCGAGGTGCCGGCGATGTCCAGGTCGCCGATGTCCACCAGGCTGCTTTCGCAAATGGCTGCGGCACGAAAGATCACGTTCTGCAATTGGCGTACGTTGCCCGGCCAGCGGTTGCCCAGCAGCGCCGGGTAGGTGCCTGGCGCCAGGCGGCACACCGGGCGCTGGATCTGCGCGCAGGCCTGCTGCATAAAGTAGCGCGCCAGCAGCAGGATGTCCTGGCCGCGCGCGCGCAGGGGCGGCACTTCCACGTTGAGCACATTGAGGCGGTAAAACAGGTCTTCACGGAAGGTGCCTTCGCTGACCATTTTTTCCAAGTCGCGGTGGGTGGCGCTGAGGATGCGCACGTTGACCTTCACCTCACGGTCACCCCCGACCCGGCGGAAGCTGCCGTCATTGAGAAAACGCAGCAATTTGGCCTGCAGATACGGCGACATTTCGCCGATCTCATCCAGGAACACCGTGCCCTGGTTGGCCAGTTCCATCAGGCCCGGTTTGCCGCCGCGTTGGGCGCCGGTAAAGGCACCCGGTGCGTAACCGAACAGCTCGCTCTCGGCGAGGTTTTCCGGCAGCGCCGCGCAGTTCAAGGCCAGGAACGGTGCACTGGCGCGTGCGCTGATGGCGTGGCAGGCGCGGGCCACCAGCTCTTTGCCGGTGCCGGTTTCACCCTGGATCAGCAACGGAGCATCCAGCGCCGCCACCCTTTGCGCGCGGGCCTTGAGGGTGCGGATCACCGGGGACTCGCCCAGCAGCGCATCGAAGCCCTCTGCATGGTCGTGGTGCAGGGCCGACAGCTGTTCGCCGATACGGTTGGGCTGGTAGAGGGTGAGCAGAGCGCCGGCATCGGTGATCGGCGTGGCGTCGAGCAACCAGGTCTGGCCGTTCACGCTGATCTCGCGCAGCGGCAGGCGAAAGCCTTGTTCCAGCAGGGTTTCCAGCAAGGCCGGGTCATTGAATAGCGCGCTGATGCTTTCGCCGGCCGGTTCGCGGCCGTACAGCGCGATCAACGCCGGATTGGCCAGCAGGATCTTGCCCGCACTGTCCACGGCCAGCACTGGGTCGGTCATGGCGGCCAGCAGGGCATCTAATTGCAGGTGACGGCGTTGGCCAGGGAGGATGTCCACCACGGTCACCGCCTGCACGCCGTGCACGCTGAACAGGGCGTCGCGCAGTTCTTCCAGCACTTCGGCGCTCAACGTCGGTGCATCGATATAGACGTTGGGCGGCACCATCTCCACCGCATCCAGATTCAGATTGCGCCCACCCAGCAGGGCCAGGACTTCCTGGGTGATGCCGACGCGGTCGATGAAGCTGACGTGGATACGCATGGGATGGCGTTGGGTTCTGGGGTGCGGAGGGTGCCAAGTATGCCTTGCAGGCGATAGAGATCAAACTGTGAGAGGGGGCTTGCCCCCGATCACGACGTGTCAGCCAATGTATCTGTGGCTGATTCGCCGCTATCGGGGGCAAGCCCCCTCCCACAGTTTTAACGGTAGTGCGTCCGTGTGACCGGATTATGCCAGGTGTTCGGGTTTGACCGGGTCGCCCGATTTCACATCCAGCTGGTGCCGCACATCCTCGAACATCAGGTCGTACTGTTTGTGCATCGAGCCGTTCAATACCGCGACCTTGGGCATGCCGTATTTCTGCGCAATATTCATCGCATGACGGGCAAAGTCGAATGCCTGGTCCTTGGGCAGGAAGAACGTTTCCTTGAGTTCATTGCCCTGTACCGAGCCATGGATCGTGAACTGCATGCCCTTGCCTTCCTTCGGGTCCTGCTCAACCTGATAGTCGATACAGAGGTTGTAGCTGTAGTCGTCCTTGTTCAGCGCATGTCGCTCGATATGCAAGTGACCGGATTCAAAGGTGGCCATAGGCGAATCTCCTCTACTTCACAGATAGGTGATGCCAGGTGTTGCCGTGCTGATGCGTGTGCCGGCGGTGCCCTGGACGATCGCTTCGATGTCCGAGAGTGAACCGATCACGGCGGTTTTGCCAGTGCGGCGGGCGAACTCGCAGGCGGCCTGAACCTTGGGCCCCATGGAGCCAGCGGCGAAGCCGAGTTTTTCCATGTCATCGGGATGGGCCTGGCCGATGGCCTTTTGCGTGGGTTTGCCATAGTCGATGAAGGCTGCGTTGACGTCGGTGGCGATCACCAACAAGTCGGCGTCCAGTTGCGAGGCCAGCAGCGACGAGCACAGGTCTTTGTCGATCACGGCTTCAATGCCCTTGAGCTTGCCGTCTTCGCCATACATCGTTGGGATGCCGCCGCCGCCGGCGCAGATCACGATGGCGCTTTTTTCCAACAACCACTTGATCGGGCGAATTTCAAAGATGCGTTTGGGCCGTGGGCTGGCGACTACGCGGCGGTATTTATCGCCGTCCGGTGCAATCGCCCAGCCTTTTTCAGCGGCGAGTTTTTCCGCTTCGTCCTTGGAGTACACCGGGCCGATGGGCTTGGTGGGGTGCTTGAACGCCGGGTCGTTGGCGTCCACTTCCACTTGGGTGAGCAAGGTGGCGAACGGCACTTCAAAGTCCAGCAGGTTGCCTAGTTCCTGTTCGATGATGTAGCCGATCATGCCTTCGGTCTCGGCGCCCAGCACGTCCAGCGGGTAGGGCGAGACGCTGGTGTAGGCCGCCGCCTGCAATGACAACAGGCCGACCTGCGGACCATTGCCGTGGGCGATTACCAGTTCGTTGCCAGGGTGGATCTTGGCGATCTGTTCGGTGGCGATGCGGATGTTGGCGCGTTGGTTGTCCGCGGTCATGGGTTCACCACGGCGGAGCAGGGCGTTGCCGCCCAGGGCTACGACGATGCGCATAAAGAATGTCCTTCTAGAGTTCGATGATGCGAACACAGGACCAAATGTGGGAGGGGGCAAGCCCCTCCACACTTAACCCGTGTAGCCTTTAGATATCCGCCAGCGCCGATACCAGAATCGCCTTGATGGTGTGCATGCGGTTTTCCGCCTGCTCAAAGGCAATGTTGGCCGGCGACTCGAACACCTCTTCGGTCACCTCCACACCATTGGCCAGGTTCGGGTAGCGCGCGGCGATATCTTTGCCGACTTTGGTTTCGCTGTTGTGGAACGCCGGCAGGCAGTGCATGAATTTCACCCGAGGGTTGCCCGAGGCTTTCATCATCTGGGCGTTGACCTGGTACGGCAGCAGTTGCTCGATGCGCTCATCCCATGCCTCCACCGGTTCGCCCATGGATACCCAGATATCGGTGTGGATGAAGTCCACGCCTTTCACAGCTTCTTTGGGGTCTTCGGTGATGGTGATGCGAGCGCCACTTTCTTCAGCGAAAGCCTGGCACTGCTTGATGAAATCTTCATGCGGCCACAGGGCCTTCGGTGCGCCGATGCGCACATCCATGCCGAGCTTGGCGCCGATCATCAGCAACGAGTTGCCCATGTTGTAACGCGCGTCGCCCAGGTAGGCATAGCTGATGTCATGCAGCGGTTTGTCGCTGTGTTCACGCATGGTCAGGGTGTCGGCGATCATCTGGGTAGGGTGGAACTCGGCGGTGAGGCCGTTGAATACCGGCACGCCAGCGAACTTGGCCAGCTCTTCGACGATTTCCTGTTCGAAGCCACGGTACTCAATGGCGTCGAACATGCGGCCGAGCACGCGCGCGGTGTCTTTCATGCTTTCTTTGTGGCCGATCTGCGACGAGACCGGGTCGATGTAGGTGACGTGGGCGCCCTGGTCATGGGCCGCCACTTCGAACGCGCAGCGGGTACGGGTGGAGGTTTTTTCGAAAATCAGCGCAATGTTCTTGCCTTGCAGGTGCGGACGCTCGGTGCCGGTGTACTTGGCGCGCTTGAGGTCGCGGGACAGGTCCAGCAAGTAATGCAGCTCACGGGTGGTGTGGTGCATCAGCGACAGCAGACTGCGGTTGCGCATATTGAAAGCCATGATGGATCTCCTTCTGTTTAGGTTATCCCCATGGCCGACGCCTTATGAGCGGCGGCCATGGCTTGAAAATTAGTAGTCGATTGGGTCGCGGATGATCGGGCAGGTCATGCAGTGGCCGCCGCCACGGCCGCGGCCCAGTTCACCGGCGCTGATGGTGATGACTTCCACGCCGGCCTTGCGCAGCAGGGTGTTGGTGTAGGTGTTGCGGTCGTAGCCAATCACCACGCCCGGCTCCACGGCCACCACGTTGTTGCCGTCGTCCCACTGCTCGCGCTCGGCGGCGAAGCTGTTACCGCCGGTCTCGACCACGCGCAGGGCCTTGAGGTTAAGCGCCGCGGCCACGGTGTCGACGAAGTTGGTTGTTTCCCGTTGGATATCGATGCCGTGGGGCTTGCTCTCGTCGGGGCGCAGGGTGAACGGCACGATCTGGTTGACCACTTCGGGGAAAATGGTGACCAGGTCGCGGTCGCAGAAGCTGAACACAGTGTCCAGGTGCATTGCGGCGCGGGACTTCGGCAGGCCGGCCACGATCACCCGTTCCACCGCTTTGTTTTTGAACAGGTTGCGCGCCAGTTGGCCGATGGCCTGGTGGGACGAACGCTCGCCCATGCCGATCAACACCACGCCGTTGCCGATTGGCATTACGTCACCGCCTTCCAACGTGGCGGCGCCGTGTTCCTGGTCGGGGTCGCCGTACCAGATCTGGAAGTCGGCGTTGGTGAACTCGGGATGGAATTTGTAGATGGCGCTGGTCAGCAAGGTTTCCTGGCGTCGCGCCGGCCAGTACATTGGGTTGAGCGTCACGCCGCCGTAGATCCAGCAAGTGGTGTCGCGGGTGAACTGGGTGTTGGGCAGCGGCGGCAGAATGAAGCTGGAATGGCCGAGGAAGTCGCGGAACATCTCGATGGTTCGGCCGCCGAAACTGCTTGGCAGGTCATCGGCGGACACGCCGCCGATCAGGAATTCGGCGATCTTGCGCGGCTCCAGGCTGCGCAGCCAGGAATTGACCTCTTCGACCAGGCCCAGGCCGACCGTGTTGGCGGTGATTTTGCGCGACAGGATCCAGTCCAGCGCTTCGGGCATCGCGACGATATCGGTCAGCAGGTTGTGCATTTCCAGCACATCAATGTCCCGCTCGCGCATCTTGGTGACGAAATCGAAGTGGTCGCGCTTGGCCTGGGCCACCCACAGCACGTCATCGAACAGCAGTTCATCGCAGTTGTTGGGGGTCAGCCGCTGGTGGGCCAAACCTGGGGAGCACACCATGACTTTGCGCAGTTTGCCGGCTTCGGAGTGGACGCCGTACTTCACTTTTTCCGTGGTCATTTCAGATCCTCCAATGAACAACAATTACAAGGTCAGGAAGCCGTCGTAGAGTCCATAGGCCGCCACCAGGGCGCCAATGACTACCGCGGCGAAAATCAGCTTCTCGACGTTGGTGAAAATCGGTTTGCCCAGTTCATGCTTGGCCTTGGCGAACAGAATCGCGCCGGGTGCATAGAGCAGGGCGGACAGCAGCAGGTATTTGGTACCGCCGGCGTAGAGCAGCCAGATCGCGTAGATCAGCGCGATGGCACCGATAAACAGGTCTTTCTTGCGCTCGGCCAGGGCGTTTTCGTAAGTTTCGCCGCGCACCGCCAGCAGCAGGGCATAAGCGGCCGACCACAGGTAGGGCACCAGAATCATCGAGGTGGCGAGGTAGATCAGCGACAGGTAAGTACTGGCCGAGAACAAGGTGATGATCAAGAACAGTTGCACCATCGCGTTGGTCAGCCACAGGGCGTTGGCCGGTACGTGGTTGGCGTTTTCCTTGCGCAGGAACTCCGGCATGGTGTGGTCCTTGGCGGCGGCGAACATGATCTCCGCACACAACAGTACCCACGACAGCAATGCCCCCAGCAGCGAGATGATCAAGCCGACACTGATCAACACCGCGCCCCAGTGGCCCACCACGTGCTCCAGCACGGCAGCCATCGATGGGTTCTGCAACTTGGCCAGTTCCGGTTGGGTCATGATGCCCAGGGACAACACGTTGACCAGCATTAGGAACAGCAGCACGGTGATAAACCCGATCACTGTGGCCTTGCCCACATCGGTGCGTTTTTCCGCACGGGCCGAGAAGATGCTTGCGCCTTCGATGCCGATGAACACCCATACGGTGACCAGCATCATATTGCGCACTTGGTTCATCACGCTGCCCAGGTCCGGGTTTTTTACGCCCCAGATGTCAGCGGTGAAGATGTCCAGCTTGAACGCGAACAGGGCGATCAACACGAACAGCACCAGCGGCACCACCTTGGCGACGGTGGTCACCAGGTTGATGAACGCCGCTTCCTTGATGCCGCGCAGCACCAGAAAGTGCACGGCCCACAACAGCACCGAGGCGCCGATTACCGCAGCCGGGGTGTTGCCTTCGCCGAAGATCGGAAAGAAGTAACCGAGGGTGCTGAACAGCAGCACGAAGTAACCGACGTTGCCCAGCCACGCACTGATCCAGTAACCCCAGGCTGAGGAGAAACCCATGTAATCGCCGAAACCGGCCTTGGCGTAGGCGTACACACCGCCGTCAAGGTCGGGCTTGCGGTTGGCCAGGGTCTGGAACACGAACGCGAGGGTCAGCATGCCGATGGCCGTAATGACCCAACCGATCAATACCGCACCGACATCGGCGCTGGCGGCCATGTTTTGCGGTAATGAGAAAATGCCGCCGCCGATCATCGAGCCGACGACAAGTGCAACCAAGGCGCCTAATCGAAGTTTTCCGGGAGATTCAGACATTGCATAACTCCAATGCAGGAGAAGAGAGACCACAGAATAAATCCGTGCGCTAATCAAACAGCTGACTCAGATCACTTCATTGGCACATTCCATTGTGAATTAATGACTTAAAGGCAAACCGATGAACCTTGGCTTGCCCCGCAAAAGCGCTTTCTAGAGCGCTTTGTACGTGTGGTTAATCATTTGTTGCGATATATGAACGTTTGAAGCTAGACCGGATTCCTGAATGTGCAAACTTTTTCAGAGCCGCCTGCGAACTAGCGAGCAATACTTGGTGTGCCCAGTCGTATTTAAATTCTAAATAAGCCTAAACTCTATTAACTGTCATGCCTTTGCGTTATGAGCATGGCGGTTAAATTACGCTCGGTAATAGGCGCTACACTCGAACGATTAAATAAGTTGAGTGCACAGTTGTTGGCTCAAGTGGTTTCAGTCAGGAGTACTCATGTCTCAAACACCCAGAAGCTTCGCCTCAGTGGCCTGATCGCTTTGGTGGTGGGGTCTATGATCGGTGGGGGGATTTTCTCGTTGCCCCAGAACATGGCCGCACGCGCCGAAGTCGGCGCCGTATTGATCGGTTGGGCGATCACTGCCGTAGGCATGCTGACTCTGGCTTTCGTATTCCAGACCCTGGCTAACCGTAAACCCGAGCTTGACTCCGGGGTGTATGCCTACGCCAAGGCCGGGTTTGGCGATTACATGGGCTTTTCGTCGGCCTGGGGTTACTGGATCAGTGCGTGGCTGGGCAACGTCGGTTACTTCGTGCTGCTGTTCAGCACCCTCGGTTACTTTTTCCCGGTCTTTGGCCAGGGCAATACCCCGGTGGCTATCGGCTGTGCCTCATTGTTGCTGTGGGCTGTGCATTTTCTGGTGCTGCGTGGGATCAAGGAGGCGGCGTTTATCAACCAGGTCACCACCGTCGCGAAAATCGTACCGCTGCTGATGTTTATCGTGATTGCCGCCGTGGCATTCAAGGCCGACGTGTTCACCCGGGATATCTGGGGCCTGGGCAACCCGCAGATCGGCGGGGTGGTGGAGCAGGTGCGCAACATGATGCTGGTCACCGTGTTTGTGTTTATCGGCATCGAAGGCGCCAGCGTGTATTCAGCGCGAGCCGAGAAGCGCTCAGACGTCGGCCGGGCCACGGTGATCGGCTTTCTCGGCGTGTTGGCGTTGCTGGTGCTGGTGAATGTGTTGTCCTTGGGGGTCATGAGCCGGCCGGAGTTGGCGGGGCTGCAAAACCCATCGCTGGCCGGCGTACTCGAGCGTATCGTCGGGCCGTGGGGGGCGCTGTTGATCAGCGTCGGGCTGGCGGTGTCGCTGCTCGGTGCGTTGCTGTCGTGGGCCTTGTTGTGCGCGGAAATTCTCTACGCCACCGCCCATGACAAGACCATGCCGGCCTTCCTGAAAAAGGAAAACGCCAACCAGGTGCCGGTCAACGCGCTGTGGCTGACCAATCTGATGATCCAGGCTTTTCTGGTGATCACGCTGTTTTCCCACAGCACCTACACCAAGCTGATCTACTTGGCGTCGTCGATGATTCTGGTGCCTTACCTGTGGTCGGCGGCGTATGCGGTGTTGTTGAGCGGGCGCGGCGAGACCTACGAAGGCGCCCACCGCCAGCGTCTCAAAGACTTGCTTATCGGCCTGGTCGCCCTCGGCTACGCGGTGTGGCTGCTGTACGCCGGCGGGTTGAAGTACTTGCTCTTATCGGCGCTGCTGTATGCGCCGGGTGTGATTCTGTTCGCCCTGGCCAAGCGCGAACAGGGCCTGCCGTTGTTCACCCATGTGGAAAAAGGCATTTTCAGCTGCGTGATTGCCGGCGCGGGGCTGGCGGCCTATGGGTTATACAGCGGGGTACTGTCGTTGTGACAGTGAGCAGCGTGGCGCAGCCCTATCGGCATCTCAACAAGGGCAGACGATCACCACTGTGGCCGATGTGAACCCAGTTCTCCGGCCGGCAGATCCCACTGCAACGGTGTGCCGTTGATGCTGACGGGGGGCAGCAGCCGATGCGCCGGGCCCCAGGCGGTTTGTTCAACCAGCAGCCCTTGATCGTCAGGCTCCTCGGGCCTCAGCGCCGGTTGCTGCGGCGCCTGCCCGGCGTCTACCAACAGTTTCGCCGTGCGCGCCAGGGACAAGCGCGCCGATCCACCCCGGCCGGACTTCAAGCGTTCGCTCAAGGCTTGTAGCGCGCTGGCGGCCATCAGGTAACCGGTGGCATGGTCCAGCGCCTGCAAGGGAAGCGGCACCGGTTTGTCGGCCTGCTGCCAGGCCATGCCCGCCTCGGCGATGCCGCTGCTCATTTGCACCAGGCTGTCGAACCCTCTGCGGTTGCGCCATGGGCCGCTCCAGCCGTAGGCATTGAGGCTGACGTCGATCAGACCGGGGGCGATGCGTTGCAAGCCTTCGGCGTTATAGCCCAAGTGTTCAAGGGCGTCGGCGCGATAACCGTGGAACAGGAGGTCGGCGTCCTTGAGCAAGGCTTCGAACCGCTGCCGGCCTTCGTGGGTTTTCAAATCCAGCCGAGCGCAACGCTTGCCCAGGGTCATTTCCGGCACCACACCCGGCTCGTCCCAGGTCGGCGAGTCGATGCGCAGCACATCCGCGCCCAGCCCGGCCAGAAAACGACTGGCCACGGGGCCAGCCAGCACGCGGGTCAGGTCCAGCACCCTGAGCCCGGCCAGTGGCCGTGCCACCGAGCCAGTCCAGGGTTTATTGATGGTGGTTGTGAAGGTCTGGCGCTGCACGAGGGCCTCGGCATTCACTGCCAGGCCTTGGGGATGTTGCTGCCAGGCCGGCCAAGCACGCATCTGCGCGGCACAACCGCCGGCCTCCACAACCGCCTGTTCCAGATCGGCGGCCTTCCACGCCACGACTTTGTTGGCCATCTCTGTGCGATCACGGACTTTACCCAGCACCTGCTCGGCGGCGGCGCGGTGATGGGGGGCGTTGGTGTGCAGGCGAATCCAGCCGTCGGCGCTGGCGTAGTCGCCGGCTACCGGGTCCCACAGCGGCGGCACTTGCCAGCCCAGCGGGCGGATCGAGGAGGAGAACCACCAGGACGCCAAACGTCGGTCCACGCTGACGGCGGGCAAGCGTTCGGTCTGTTGCCGGATCAGCTCAGCCACGGCCTGGCCGGCGGCGCCGATGCTGGCGCAGGCCAGATCGGTCACGGCAAAGGCCGAGGGCAGGGCGCCGGCACCCGTCAGAGGCAGCGGTGTTTGCGGCAGATCGAGTGCGGCTTGGATGGGAGTCAGCAGATCAGTCATCAAAGGCCCTCCTTTTTGAGAAGAGCCACTATAGAAGATCAGCCGGCGGGAGTGACAACCCCGGGTTGCAACGGCAGGTCGAGGCTGGCGATGAAACCGCCACTTGGATGGTTGGCCAGGCTTAGGCTGCCGCCGTGGCGTTCCGCTGCGCGCCGGGCAATCGCCAGGCCCAGGCCGTGACCTTGGGCGGTCTGGCCCGGCGCGCGGTAAAACGGCTCGCCCAGTTGGCTCAAGTGTTCGGCATCGACGCCGGGGCCGTGGTCGCGCACGCTGATCACAATGCGTTCACCCTGACGCTGGGCTTGCAACTCGATGGGCTGGCCCGGTGGGTTGAAGCGCTGGGCATTGCGCAGCAGGTTATCCACCGCCCGTTCGATCATGGTCGGCCAGCCCTTGAGGTGCAGGTCGGTGTCGGCGCTCAGGTGCACCACTTGGTCCGGCGCGCTGAGCTGGGCGTCTTTTTGCAAGGTTTTGAGCAAGGGGTTGAGGTCCACCTCCTCAGCGCTGGCGTTGTCGGCGTCAACGCGGGCCAGTACCAAGATCTCGCTGATCAGCGCCTCCAGACGGTCGCATTCGCGGGTCAGGCGTGGCCAGAGTCGTTCCCGTTCATCGGGGCTGGCGCGTTCGGCCAGGGCTAGAGCGATGCGCAGACGCGCCAGAGGCGAGCGCAGTTCGTGGGACACGTCGCGCAGCAACTGGCGCTGGCTGCCGATCAAGCTTTGCAGGCGGGCGCCCATGCGGTTGAAGTCGGTAGCCAGTACGCCGAACTCGTCACGCCGATTGGCCAGGCGCGCCAGACTGTTCTGCTGGTAGGTGGCCTGGCCCAGGTCATGCACTGCGCCGCGCAGGCGGCTGAGCGGGCGGGTGATGGACAAGGTGACGAACAGGCTGAACAGCGTCAGCACCACCAGGGCGATAGCCAGCGCGCTCAAGGGCCAGGCCAGGCTGCTGCGGTGCCAGGCATCGAGTTCCGGGTGGGGGATACGATAGATCAGCAGGTAGGTGTCGCCGGTTTTTTCGCTGGTGTATTCGGCGGTCAGCCGGCGCCAGGGCAGGTGGCTGTCCTTGTTGTCGTTCTGGCGCGCTTCAAACGCGGCCGCACGGCGTGGGAAGGTGCCGCGCACCACAGGTTCACCGCTTTCATTCAGCACTTGGACGTCAATGTGGTACTGACGCTTGCGCTGTTGCAGCAAGTCTTGAGCCGCGTCCTCGCCCTGGGCTTCGTAGAGTTGGGTCCACTCTTGAGCCAGGTTACTCAGGCCGGGATGGCGACTCAGAATCCACGCATCTTGATTGAGCATATGCCCCAGCAGGATCGACAAGCCGGCAACCAGGGCGATGGCTAGCCAGAAACTTGCCAGGATTCGCCAGAACAATGAACGCACAGGACACCCTCAAACAGGAAAAGCCCAGTGGCGTTGGCCACTGGGCTGGGGGATTAACGCGGACGCATTATTGCGCTTTTTGCGGCTGTTGGGCTTTCCACGCCTGGAACTGCTGCCACTCGGCACGACGCTCGGCTTGCTTCTTGACGATCTCGTCGTACTTCTTCTGCTGGTCCGGCTTAAGTACTGCGCGGATATCCGCCTGGGTTTTCTGGCGGCCGGCGGCGATTTCATCCTGCATGGCTTTCTGCTCGGCAGGCGGCAGTTTGTCCAGGTACTTTTTGACCAGATCCTTGCGAGCGTGCCATTGGTCGCCCATCAGTTTGCCGATCTGCTCGCGCTGTTCTTTGCTCAGGTCCAGTTGGCTGAACGGGCCGCCTTTGCCGCGCGGACCGTGTTCGCCGTGACCTGGGCCACCCATCATATGGCCTTCAGGGCCGCCCATTGGGCCTGGGGTCGGGCCTTCTGGCATGGCCATGGCGACGGTGGGCAGGGCTGCGGCGAACATCAAAGCGATAAGGGTCTTGCGCATGGTGATTCTCCTGTCTCTATTCCGGTGAGTCCGGATGTGAGTAGGTTACGCAGATCAAGGTCAGCGGCGGTCAGGTGTGAGTAAAGCTTCGGTAAAGAGGGTTTTGTCCGGCGCTGACAAAACCCGGCAGCCAGGTCAGAGGCTGTAGTAATAGCCACGACTACGCAGCGCCACGATCCGGGGCCGGCCATCGGGGTGGGGGCCGATCTTTTTGCGCAGGTTGCTGACGTGCATATCCAAGCTACGGTCGTATAGGGTCAGCTTGCGACCCAGGGCGATTTGCGCCAGTTCCTGTTTGTCCAGTGGCTCGCCGGGCTGACGCAGCAGGGCTTCGAGCAGGCGGCTTTCGGAGACAGTAAGGGCGAATTCCTGTTCATCGATGCTGACCACGCCGCGCACCGGGCTGAAACACAGGTCGCCCAGTTCGAGCTGGGTCGATACGGCCGTCGGGTGACTACGGCGCAGCACGGCGCGCAGGCGTGCGGTCAATTCCCGAGGATCGCAAGGTTTGGCCAGGTAATCGTCAGCGCCCAGCTCCAGGCCGAGGATGCGATCCAGCGGTTCGCCGCGCGCCGAGAGCATCAGCACGGGCAATTCCGGGTGGTCGGTGCGTAACTGCTTGAGTAACTCCAGGCCGCTGCCGTCGGGCAGCATCACGTCCAGCACCACGGCGGCGGGGGCGCTGTCGGCCAAGGCCTTGCGAGCACTCAGGCCATCGTGACAGGCACGCACCTGGAAACCTTCCTGGCTCAACCAACTGGTCAGCAGCTCGCAGAGCTCCTGGTCATCATCTATCAGTAACAGCTCGCTCATGACTCACTCAATTTAGCCATTGTCGACGGCGACGGTGCCCCCCGCTGGCGAAGATCCCACACAACAGGGCAATCAAAGCAACGGCGCCACCGGTGACGAACCACTGCTGTTGCTCAGTCAGCCATCGGGTCAAGCCGCCGCCCTGTGCGTCTTTGAGTTGCTGGGCCAGGCGTTGGTTCTCTTGGCGAAGGCGACTCAATTGGGCGCTCTCACGGGTCGCATCCGCGCTTTGCAGTTGCTTGCTCAGTTCTTCACGTTGCCGTTCGCTGTCTTTCAAGCGTTGCTGCAACTCGGTGATCTGGGCGCCGGCACTCAAGGACAGGGGCGTGGAGCTGCCGGTGTTCGAGGGTTCTTCAGCGTGGGCCGTAGCCCCGATCATTAACACTGCCAACAGACACAACTGACGTAAGCGCATCGGAACTCCTGATTCCACACGAATATTCAGAAGGTTGTCGGCAGGTTACCGGGAATAATGAGCCATTAGGAGTGTGCCGAACGCAATAGGTTCGGCACGCCTGCGGGTTAAGGCAGGACTTGCTTGAACGGTTTGATCACCACGTTGGCGTAGACGCCTGCTGCCACGTACGGATCGGCGTCGGCCCAGGCTTTGGCTTCAGCCAAAGATGGAAATTCGGCGACGATCAGGCTGCCGGTGAAACCAGCCTCGCCCGGGTCATCGCTCTCGACGGCAGGGTGCGGCCCGGCCAGCACGATGCGGCCTTCGGCCTGCAGCTGCTTGAGGCGTTCGACGTGCGCCGGGCGCACGGACATGCGCTTATCCAGGGAGTGGGCAACATCGGTGGCAATGATGGCGTAGAGCATGTCAGTCCTCGGTCTTCGGCGTGGTGGGGTCGGTGTCATGCAGGTGGCGCGACAGGTAGATACCTTGACCGATCAGGAACAACACGGTCATGCCCAGGCTACCGAACACTTTGAAGTCGACCCAGTAGTCTTGAAAGGTAAAGGCCACAAACAGGTTGGCGGCCCCGCAAAAGATAAAAAACGCGATCCACGCCACGTTCAAGCGGGTCCAGACCGGCTCCGGCAAAGTCAGCGCATGGCCCATGATCCGCTTGATCAACAGGCGATCACCGATGAAATGGCTACCGATGAAAGCCAGGGCGAACAGCCAGTTCACCACCGGGGCTTTCCATTTAAGGAAGGTTTCGCTATGGAAGGCCAGGGTCAGGCTGCCGAAGACCAGGCACGCGACCAGGGTCAGCCATTGGCTTTTTTCCAGTTTGCGCTGGGAGATGAAGAGGGCGCCATAGACCACCATAGAGCTGATGATCAGCACTGCGGTGGCGCTGTAGATGCCTCCGACGGTCAGCTCATGGCCGGCGATATCGATGACCCTGGGGTCGAGTTTGTAAACGATGAAAAACAGCAACAGCGGGATGAAGTCGATGAATTGTTTTCACAGTAAGAGCCAGAAGCTGGATGTGTCTGCATAATAACAAACATCCTTGGTAGCGAAAGCGCCAGCTGACTTGAGGTTACAACCCCCCGTGAATGTTGATTTGCACTGCCACAGCACAGCCTCCGACGGCGCCCTGGCGCCCGCGGCACTGGTTGCGCGAGCGTTTGAACACGGCGTGCGAGTCCTGGCGTTGACCGACCACGACACCCTAGAAGGCCTGGACGAAGCCCGCGCGGCGGCCCAGGCCCTGGGCATGCAACTGGTCAACGGTGTGGAATTGTCCTGCACCTGGGGCGGCGCCACTATTCATGTGCTTGGCTACGGTTTCGACCAAAATGCCGCGCCGCTGGTCCGGGCCATCGCCGATTTGCACGATGGGCGTTGGCTGCGGTCCGAAGAAATAAGCCGCAAGCTTGGCCTTAAAGGCATGCCCAACGCCCTCGACGGCGCGCGGGCCATCCAGCAGGAGCTGGGCGACAGCGGCAACGCGCCGGCCCGTCCGCATTTTGCCGACTGGATGGTGCGCCAAGGGTTCGTGCGGGACCGTGCCGAAGCCTTTCGCAAATGGCTGGGCGCCGGCAAGCTGGGTGACGTCAAGCAACACTGGCCGAGCCTGGAGGACACCGTCGAGACCCTGCGGGCCTCCGGGGCCTGGGTCAGCCTGGCGCATCCCTGGCATTACGATTTCACCCGCAGCAAACGTCGCAAGCTGATCGGCGACTATATTGGAGCGGGAGGCCACGCTATCGAAGTGGTCAACGGGCATCAACCCGCCGAGCAGGTTGGCAGTCTGGCGATTCTTGCCCGCGAATTTGGTCTGCTGGTCAGTGCCGGCAGTGACTTTCATGGCCCAGGCGGCTGGTCCGAGATCGGTGAGTATCGTCCGGTCCCGGAAGATTTGCCGCTCTTGTGGGGGCGATTCAAGCATGACCCCATTATTGCCACCGTCTGAACAGGTAGAGCACGTGAGTCAATTCTTCCAGATTCATCCGGAAAACCCCCAGCCACGCCTGATTAAACAGGCCGTGGAGATTATTCGCGCCGGCGGCGTGGTGATCTACCCCACCGATTCGTCCTACGCCATCGGTTGTCAGATCGGCGATAAAGGCGCGGTCGAACGGGTCAGACGTTTGCGTCAGTTGGACGACAAACACAACTTTGCGCTGATCTGCAGCGACCTGTCCCAATTGGGGCTGTTCGCCAAGGTCGATACCGGCACCTTCCGCCTGCTCAAGGCCCACACGCCGGGGCCTTACACCTTTATTCTCAACGCCACCCGCGAAGTGCCGCGCCTGCTGCTGCACCCCAAGAAGCGCACCATCGGCCTGCGCGTGCCGGAGCATCCGATTGCCCTGGCGCTGTTGGCCGAGCTGGGTGAGCCCCTGATGAGTGTGTCGCTGATCATGCCCGGCGAGACCGAGCCGCTGGAAGATCCGTACGAGATGCGTCAGCTCTTGGAAAAACAGGTGGACCTGATCATCGACGGCGGTTTCGGCGGCGCCAAGGCGTCCACCGTGATCAATCTGGCCGATGGCGAGCCGGAAGTGATCCGCGTCGGTTGCGGCGACCCCGCGCCCTTTATGGCCGAGGCCTGAATGTCGGCTGTGGAATCCGTCGATCCCCAGGCAGGCGCCCAGCAGGAACTGCCGTTCGCGATGGTGTACGGCCAGGCGGTCATGGAAATGCCGCTGGACCTGTACATCCCGCCGGATGCGCTGGAAGTGTTCCTGGAAGCGTTCGAAGGCCCGCTGGACTTGCTGCTGTACCTGATCCGCAAACAGAACATCAATATCCTCGACATCCCCGTGGCGGAAATCACCCGCCAGTACATGGGCTATGTCGAGCTGATGCAGTCGGTGCGTCTGGAGCTGGCCGCCGAGTATCTGGTGATGGCGGCCATGCTTGCCGAGATCAAATCGCGCATGCTGTTGCCGCGCTCGGAGACGGTGGAGGCCGAAGAGGATGACCCGCGCGCCGAACTGATCCGACGCCTGCAGGAGTACGAGCGCTTCAAGGCCGCCGCCGAGGGCATCGACGGCTTGAGCCGCGTCGGTCGTGATGTGGTGGTGCCCAAGCTCGACGCCCCCGAGGCCCGCGCGCGCAAGTTGCTGCCGGACGTGAGCCTGGAAGAACTGCTTATGTCCATGGCCGAGGTGCTGCGCCGGGGCGATATGTTTGAAAGCCACCAGGTCAGCCGCGAAGCGCTGTCCACCCGCGAGCGCATGAGCGATGTGTTGGAGCGCCTCAAGGGCGGCGGGTTTGTGCCGTTTGTCGAGCTGTTTACCGCCGAAGAAGGGCGCCTGGGTGTGGTGGTGACGTTTATGGCGATCCTCGAACTGGTCAAGGAATCCTTGGTCGAGCTGGTCCAGAATGAGCCTTTTGCGGCTATCCACGTGCGGGCGCGAGCCGAATAAAGAGCTGACACCATGAATCTGACTGAACCTCGCGAACTGGCCCCCTTGCTGGAGGCTTTTCTTCTGGCCTCGGGCAAGCCGCAGTCCCTGGAGCGCCTGTTTGAGCTGTTTGAAGAGGCCGAGCGTCCCGAGCCGCCGGTGTTCAAGAAGGCCCTGGAGATCCTGCGTAAATCCTGCGACGGCCGTGCCTTTGAACTGCGCGAAGTAGCGTCGGGTTATCGCTTGCAGATCCGTGAGAAATTTTCCCCTTGGGTGGGGCGTTTGTGGGAAGAACGTCCGCAGCGCTATTCGCGGGCGATGCTGGAGACCATGGCATTGATTGCCTATCGCCAGCCGATCACCCGGGGCGAGATCGAGGATGTGCGTGGCGTGGCGGTCAACAGCCATATCGTCAAGACGCTGCTGGAGCGTGAGTGGATTCGCATCGTCGGCTACCGCGACGTGCCGGGCAAACCGGCGATGTTCGCCACCACCAAAGTGTTCCTCGACCACTTCAACCTGAAAAACCTCGATGACCTGCCGCCACTCGCCGAATTGCGCGAAATGGAGGCCGAACCGGTACTCGATTTCGACGACGCGCCGGTTCCGGCGGGGTTGCAGGAGCTGGCCGACGCCAGCGCCGAGCCGGAGGAGCCGAAGGACGAGACCAGTTTCCACACCCTGTTGCTGGAACTGGACGACATGGAGCAGGGCATCAAGACCGACTTCGATGACTTGCTGCGCGATGGTGAGGCCGAGCCCGAAGCCCCGGTCAGCGTGGAGGTCGAACCTGAACCTGAGGACGATATCCTCGGCGTTGCCGAAGCCCGCGAAAAACTCCTGGCCGCCGTCGCCGCCCTTGAACAACCGCCCTTGAGCGACGAAGAAGACGAAGCCCGGGCCCTGGCCGAAGCCATCGAGAACGAACGCCGCCAGTTCGAAGACTGACGCAGTCCAATGTAGGAGGGGGCTTGCCCCCTTCCACAAGGGTTCAGAGGTGCTTTGGGCATCACCGGTCGGCGGAAAAATCAATGACCTGGCGCTTATCGACTACTCTCTGATGCGCAACGCGCGCCATGCGCGTATGATTCGCGACCCTTTGCCGAGCTATTCGGCCAAAGCCCCGCTTTCAACACTCTTCAGGCCACGCCTGAATCGACCCACCGGGAGGTGCTTAAGATGAA
Source organism: Closterium sp. NIES-67 (assembly GCA_027943415.1). Classification (NCBI taxonomy): domain Eukaryota; kingdom Viridiplantae; phylum Streptophyta; class Zygnematophyceae; order Desmidiales; family Closteriaceae; genus Closterium; species Closterium sp. NIES-67. Next base: position 57,611 of record BQMB01001845.1, read on the forward strand.
CGATAAAGACCAGAACGACAGCCAGGAAATCGGCCCAGCAGGCGAAAAGCTGCAAAAGGTGCTGGCGCGTATCGGCGTGGGCTCGCGCCGCGACGTCGAAGCCTGGATCACCCAGAAGCGCATCAAGGTCAATGGCGTGGAAGCCACCCTTGGCCAGCGCGTCGATCTGCATGATGCAATCACCATCGATGGCAAGGTCATCAAGCGCGAAGAGGCCGCCGAATCGGTGCGCCGCGTGATCATGTACAACAAGCCCGATGGCGAAATTTGCACCCGTGACGACCCGGAAGGCCGTCCGACCGTGTTCGACAAGATGCCTAAGCCGAAAGAAGGCCGCTGGATCAATATCGGTCGTCTCGACATCAACACCACCGGCCTGCTGATGTTCACCACCGACGGCGAGCTGGCCAACCGTCTGATGCACCCGTCCTACGAGATGGACCGCGAATACGCCGTGCGTGTACGTGGCGAAGTCGACGACGAGATGATCGAACGCCTCAAGGCCGGTGTGGTGCTGGAAGACGGCCCCGCCAAGTTCACCGACATCAAGCAGGCACCGGGTGGCGAAGGCTTCAACCACTGGTACCACTGCGTGGTGATGGAAGGCCGTAACCGCGAAGTGCGCCGTCTGTGGGAATCCCAGGGCCTGGTGGTCAGCCGCCTCAAGCGCGTGCGTTTCGGCCCGGTGTTCCTGAATTCCGACCTGCCGATGGGGCGCTGGCGCGAAATGAGCCAGTACGAAGTCGACATCCTCAGTGCCGAAGTGGGCCTGACCCCGGTGGCGATGCCGCAGATGAACGCCAAGAGCAAAGACAAGCTTGAGCGGATGCAGCGTAAATCGTCGCGCCCGGTAGCCCGTACCGAACGCGTTGCCCGCACCCTGCGCCCGGCCCTGAATGCACCTGCGACTGGCGGGCGTATCTCCCGCGAACCGCACATCGAAGGCGAGCGTCGCCCGACCGCGCCGTCGCGTCAGGAAGGCGAACGTGCGCCACGCGCTCCGCGACCTGCACCGACCGGTGGCCGCAGCAACCGGGGTGAAGCCGATCGCCCGGCCGACAGCGCCAGCACCAAGCGCCCAGCCAAGCCGGCGGCGAACAAACGCCCTGGCCCGAAACTGGTCGCGGACGAGCCATCGGGCAAGCGCCGTGGCGCTCCGGGCGGTTCCGGTCAGCGTCCAGGGTTTGGTCGCAAGAAGCCTTAAGAGCAGTGGTAAGTTTTTAGCTGCAAGCTGTAAGAAAAAGCGCTAGCCCTCACGGGTTGGCGCTTTTTTTTGTTTGTGGCTTGCAACTGGTAGCTGGCGCTAGAACGCAAACCTGCCATCGAACACGGGCTTGTCATCCAACGCCAACACCCCACTGGCAAAGATCAAGTCCAGGTGATGACTGCCTTTCTGCCCGCCCCCCAAGCCTAGATGCAAACCGCAATGGCGCTCCTCGAAGCCGGCATTGCGTGCGTATAAATCCTTGACCCCTTCATTGGTGCCGATGCCGAGTTCCTCCACACGGCGGTTGGACGGGTTGGCGTTGAGGTATTTGTTGAAGTCATCGGCCAGCCCCGGCACGTCGCTGGCCACGCTGCAGATGGTCGAATTCTCGATCCACAGCTCCAGCGGTGATTGCAGCACGCCGTATTTACGCGCGAAGGGGATGGTGCTGAGGAATGTGCCGACAAACCGCACCTGACCACAAATCGCTTCACTGTGGGTGGCGATCTCGCCGGGAGCCAGGTCGTGGTTGCCGACGCCGTTGATATTCGTCCACTTCTTGATGCTGCTCAGGGGCGCCTGAAGGCGTGAGCCGTGCTTGTCGGTGAAGCTCAGCACCGTGGCCTGGCCCATGCGTCGGATCAGCGTGGCGTTGAGGTCGGCGATGCGTTGTGGCTCGACGCTGAACGTATCGTAGAAATAGTCGCCGTAATCCTTGAACAGCAGGGACTTCTTCCAGTGTTCGGCCATCACCGCTTGCAGGGCGCGGATAAAGTCCGGGCCTTCGGCGCGTGGGTTGGGCAGCGTGGAGGAATCGTAGAGGAACAGGTACAGGTCGCAGGCTTCGATGGCCTGGGCCATGGCATCGCTGGCGGTCAGGTCCAGGCGCTGCACTTGGAAATTGAAGCGACCGGCGCTGCCTTGGGTAATGGCGCGGGCGATAGCGTCGTAGCGCTCGGTATGGCCCAGTAGCACGGTCGGGCAGCTCAGGCCGTTGAGGGCCGGATGATGAGCCAGGTAGTAGAGGAAATGTTCGACGGCGCGGGCCTTGTCCATGACGGATGTCCTTGTATGTCTTGGGTAAGGGAGCGGGCGCCGTGCACAGCACCCGCTGGATGCCTGTCGTGGGTTAGAAAGGCCACATCGCGGTGCCAAACGGCACAACGGCATCGGCTTGCATCATTTCTACGGCGGCCTCATGGGTCGGCGCTTCAAACCAATCGTCGAGTTGCAGTTCGGTTTCCAGGTCGTTTTCCAGTACTTGCATGGTGTATCTCCTAGAGGACGTTGTTTGAGAACGACTTGCCAGCGGTCTCGCTGGGCAAGTGGGAAACCTAGGTGAGGGGGTTTCAGAATGCAAAATTTTTATTGACACGGTCTCATTTGGATTTTTTGTTCTGATTTTTTGTGCGAATTTTTTTCCGAGGAAATTCAAGACACTGGGGATGGCCATCATGAAGGAAATTTCTGAGCGTCAATTTTCCCGTGAGTTACAGCTGTAACGAGGATTTTCCGCGCTGTAACGATTAATTTACGCCTTGTTCGCGACATTATTGAGTTATCCGGTGCTGTAAGGAATGCCTGACAGATCGTCGCACGCCCGCTGCAATGGCCGCCCCAGGCTGTCGAGCGGTGTACAATGCGCGCGTTTTACTGTGACCCCCCTTTGCGTACCTGCGCAAAAGGCCAAAACCTGGGATTAACCACCCCGATCACTCCGCCCGGCCACGAGCCGGACGGGTTCGATTTCGTCACAGATAAAAACAAACAGGTGACGCATGACCCTTAGAAAGACGCTGTATTCCTGGTGCCTGCGCTGGGGTTTGAGCGGCGCTGCTTGAGCAGAGATTCAAGACAGCAACGTGCATTCAACATCATCAAACCTTGCGTGAGACCCTTTCCATGAGTGGACCCGATTCCTCTTCAGGCGAACTGAAACGTGGCCTGAAAAACCGTCATATCCAGTTGATCGCCCTCGGTGGCGCCATCGGCACCGGCTTGTTCCTGGGCTCGGCCGGCGTGCTCAAGTCCGCCGGCCCGTCGATGATCCTGGGTTATGCCATCTGCGGCTTCATTGCCTTCATGATCATGCGCCAGCTTGGCGAAATGATCGTTGAAGAGCCGGTTGCCGGTTCCTTCAGTCATTTTGCCCACAAGTACTGGGGCGGTTTCGCCGGCTTCCTGTCGGGCTGGAACTGTTGGATTCTGTACATTCTGGTGGGCATGTCGGAGCTGACGGCTGTCGGCAAGTACGTGCACTACTGGTGGCCGGAGATCCCGACCTGGGTCTCTGCGGCGGCCTTCTTCGTGCTGATCAATGTGATCAACCTGGCCAACGTCAAAGTGTTCGGCGAAGCCGAGTTCTGGTTTGCCATCATCAAAGTGGTGGCGATTGTCGGCATGATTGCCCTGGGCAGCTACTTGCTGGTCAGCGGCAGCGGCGGTCCGCAGGCGTCGGTGAGCAACCTGTGGGACCACGGCGGCTTCTTCCCCCATGGCGTCGGCGGCTTGGTGATGGCCATGGCGATCATCATGTTCTCGTTTGGCGGCCTGGAAATGCTCGGTTTTACCGCTGCCGAAGCCGATCAGCCGCGCACCGTGATCCCCAAGGCGATCAATCAGGTGATCTACCGCATCCTGATTTTCTACATCGGCGCCCTGGTGGTGCTGTTGTCGCTGACGCCCTGGGACAGCCTATTGACGACCCTCAACGCGTCCGGCGATGCCTACAGCGGCAGCCCGTTCGTGCAGGTGTTCTCGATGCTGGGCAGCAACACCGCGGCACACATCCTCAACTTCGTGGTGTTGACGGCGGCGCTGTCGGTGTACAACAGCGGCACGTACTGCAACAGCCGCATGCTGCTGGGCATGGCCGAACAGGGCGATGCCCCGCGGGCGCTGGCCAAGATCGATAAGCGCGGCGTGCCGGTACGTTCGATCCTCGCCTCGGCGGCGATCACCCTGGTGGCGGTGCTGATGAACTACTTGATTCCGCAGCACGCGTTGGAACTGTTGATGTCGTTGGTGGTGGCCACGCTGGTGATCAACTGGGCGATGATCAGCTTTTCCCACTTCAAATTCCGCCAACACATGAACCGCACCGGCCAGGTGCCGTTGTTCAAGGCGCTGTGGTACCCGTACGGTAATTACATCTGCCTGGCGTTCGTGGTGTTTATCCTGGTGGTCATGCTGATGATTCCGGGCATCCAGGTGTCGGTGTATGCGATCCCGGTGTGGGTGGCATTTATGGCCGTGTGTTATTGGATCAAGAACAAACGCAGTGCGCAGCAGCGTCTGGACTTGGTCGCGTCTGCGCTGAAGTAAGGATTTTCGGCAGTCGAGCAAACCCGGCCATGCGCCGGGTTTGTCGTTTTAGGGCATAGGCTGAGCGCATTCGCGTATCCTTGGCCGCCCCCAGAGGAACCTATTGCCCATGCTGGTGATTTCCAACAACGTCCACCTGCCCGATGCCGAAATCGAGTTGACTGCCATCCGCGCCCAGGGTGCTGGCGGGCAGAACGTCAATAAGGTGTCGAGCGCGGTGCACCTGCGATTCGATATCCCTGCGTCGTCGCTGCCGGAGTTCTACAAAGAGCGGCTGCTGGCGCTGCGTGACAGTCGCATCACCAGCGACGGTGTGCTGGTGCTCAAGGCTCAGTCGTATCGGACCCAAGAGCAGAATCGCGCCGATGCGCTGGCGCGGCTGGTGGAATTGATCCAGAGCGCCACCAAGGTGGAGAAGAAGCGTCGCCCGACCAAGCCGACCCTGGGTTCGAAGAAGCGTCGCCTGGAATCCAAGACCAAGCGCGGCAGCATCAAGGCCGGGCGCGGCAAGGTCGATTTCTAGGCGTCGCGTGCTTCGCGGGCTTTGGGCGCCTGACGGTACAAGTACAGGCTTAGCAGCAAGCCACCGAGGGCGGCGAGGGCGGCGAACAGAAAGATCGAGGCAAAGCCGAAGCCCGCCGCCACGGCGCCGGCCAGCGGGCCGGTGACGCCCAATGATAAGTCGATGAACAACGAATAAGCCCCACCGCCGAGCCACGGCTGGAGGCCGGCACCAGGTTGACCGCCTCCACCCCCAGCGCCGGAAACACCAGGGAAAACCCGAAGCCGCTCAACGCCGCGCCCGCCAGGGCCAGGTTGGCGTCCGGGGCCAGCCACAGCAACAGCAGGCCGAGGATCTCCACCGACAGGCAGGCGATTGCTACGCGAAAGCCGCCGATGCGGTTGATCAGGTTGCCAAACAACAGGCGCGCCCCGATAAAGCTGGCACCGAACAGGCTCAAGGCCCACACCGCGTTATCCCAGTGCTGGGTGGTGTAATACAACGTGATGAACGTGGCGATAGTGCCAAAGCCGATAGAGCCCAGGGCCAGCGCGCAGCCGTGAGGCAGCACGCGCCCCAACACATTCATAAATGGCAGGCGCACACCGCTCACAATCGGCGCCGCGACTTTGTTCCACGCCAGCAACAGCCCCACGGCGGCCAGCAGGATGATGCTCACCCCCATGCTCCACAGCCCCAGATGGCTGACCAGCAGCACCCCCAACGGCGCGCCGACGGCCAGCGCGCCATAGCTGGCGATACCGTTCCACGAGATGACTTTGGCGGTGTTGGCCGCGCCTACGCGGCCGATGCCCCAACCGATGGCGCCCGAACCCACCAGGCTCTCAGCGCTGCCCAGCACTAGGCGGCCGATCAGCAGGCTACCCAGGCTCAGCGCCGGCAGGCTGGAAAACCACGCCGCCAGTAGCATGAACACACCGCTCAGGCCGCAGCCCGTCAGGCCGATCAGCACGGCGCGCTTGCTGCCCAGGTTATCGATGATGCGCCCGGCGTACGGGCGGCTCAGCAATGTGGCCAGGTATTGCACGCTGATCACCAGCCCGGCGATCACCGCGCCAAACCCCAGTTCGCTGTGCACATAGCCTGGCAATACGGCCAGGGGAATGCCGATATTCAGGTAACCGATAAAGGTGAATAAGACGATGGAAACAACTTGCAGCGTGACCGCCATGGGGCGCTGGGTATCGGGCATGGGAAGGGTCCACATTCGCAGCAGGTAAAGATAGGCTGCTAATGATACCGGTGGTTTGGCCCGCGCAGGGCGGCAATCCACAAAAAGCTCAGTTCAAAAAGCTCACGCTTGGGCAGGGCTCAGCAATTGCGTGGTCACCAGAGCGGCCAGGGCGTTTTCCTGGGTGCCGAAACGCTTGAGCAGCATGGCTTGCTTATCGGCGCTCAGGCGATTCCACACCTCGACCATCTGCAAGGCCGCATCGAGGATGGCTGTGTCCGGGTTGTCGGGGAGGGTGTCGGTCATAGGAAAATCTCTTGGTTTCAGGCAGTGTGGAAAGCGCTCGATGGTGCGCTTTCCACACGGTCTGGTACGGCGTCAGTCGTGGCGTTCGCTGTCGACTGGTTTGGCTTCTTTGGCCTCAGGCTGCTTGTCGCTGGCCTGTTGCGGGGTTGGCTGCTCAGTTTCGTGCAGGCTTGGGAAGGGGAGATTAGGGATCTCGTGCATTGTCGTCGCTCCTCGCAAAGTCTGTTTTTTTCAATCGCAGGTGATTCCGCGCTTTCAAAAAGCTTTCGCAGGATACAGCACTGTAAATGACAAAAAGATTTTTATATCCACATGACCTAGAACGGCACCTTGCCCAGAATCATGTCGCGGTACATCACAAAATCCCCCAGCAGGCTGTAGAACGGGTGCTGAAACGTCGCCGGACGGTTCTTTTCGAAGAAGAAGTGGCCAACCCAGGCAAACCCGTAGCCGGCGATCGGCACCGCCAGCAGCAAGCCAAGTGAACCTCGGCCAATGGCATACGCCAGGATGGCGATCACCAGCGTGGTGCCGATAAAGTGCAGGCGGCGACAGGTGCTGTTTCCGTGTTCCTGCAAGTAGTACGGGTAGAACTCGGCGAAGCTGCTGAATCGCTTGGTATTTTCCACGGTGACCGGCCCTTTGATTGTTATGCCGCCCAACAGATGTTCGGCGGGGAGCTTATTTGAGTCTAGAGTGATCACTGGTAACAGCCAGTGACAATAGATGCCACTTTAGTATCCTTGCCTTCCTGGCTGGCGTTGAGCCTGCTTAATTAAGAAGACGCCATGAGCGAACGAACAACTTCTGCAAGCTGGGCGATGGGGATAGTCAAGGCATTGGAAATGGACGGCCTCGATTGCCAAGCCCTGTTCAAGCAACTGGGTTTGGACTACGCCGCCTTGAGCGATCCCGACGCGCGCTTCCCACAGGATTCCATGACCCGGCTGTGGCAGCGCGCGGTTGAGCTGTCAGGCAACCCGGCGATTGGCTTGAACATGGGCAAAGTGGTGCGCCCGGCGTCGTTCCATGTGGCTGGCTATGCGCTGATGTCCAGCAACACCCTGGCCGAAGGCTTTATGCGGCTGGTGCGCTATCAGCGCATCATTGCCGAAAGTGCCGACTTGAGTTTCCGCCTGTTACCCGAAGGCTATGCGCTGATTCTGACGGTGCATGGCGACCATCTGCCTCCAACCCGACAAAGCGCCGAAGCCTCCTGGCCTGTGCGCTGGCGCTATGCGGCTGGTTGACCGGGCGAACCCTGCATCCGCGCAAAGTCCTGTTACAAGGCGAACCACCGCTGGACCTGGCGCCCTACAAGCAGGCGTTCCATGCGCCGCTGGAATTCAATGCGCCCTATGACGCGTTGATCTTCGAGCGTGCCGATATGGACACACCGCTGCCCACGGCCAATGAAGCCATGGCGCTGCTGCATGATCGCTTTGCCGGCGAATACCTGGCGCGCTTCTCGGAAAGCCGTGTGACCCACAAGGCGCGTCAGGTGCTCTGCCGCTTGCTGCCGCAGGGCGAGCCCAAGCGCGAGGTCGTGGCCCGGACGCTGCACCTGTCCCAACGCACCTTGCAACGGCGTTTGCAGGAAGAGGGCACCAGTTTCCAAACTTTGCTCGACGACACGCGGCGCGAATTGGCTGAGCAGTACCTGGCGCAGCCGAGCATGACCTTGCTGGAAATTGCCTACCTGTTGGGGTTCGCCGACCCGAGTAATTTCTTTCGCGCGTTTCGTCGTTGGTTCGATGCCACGCCCGGCGAGTACCGGGCGCGGTTGCAGGACGCGTCGACGGTCAGTGACGCCAGAACGCCGGGATACACAGAACAAAGACTGTGATGATCTCCAGTCGGCCCAGCAGCATGCCCAGGGACAGAATCCACTTGGCCGCGTCCGGCAGGCTGGCGAAGTTGCCGGCCGGGCCAATGGTCTCTCCCAGGCCCGGGCCGACGCCGGACACGGTGCTGGCGGCGCCGGTCAGGGCGGTCATCCAGTCCAGGCCCAGCAGCGACAGGGCCAGGGCGATGGCGCAGATGGTGATGGCGAAGAAAAACGAAAAGGTCAGGATCGAGCGCACGATCTCTTCGTCGAGGCGGTGGCCGTTGTACTTCTGCTTGATCACCGCGCGTGGGTGAATCAATTGGTTCAAGTTGGCCTTGAGCAGGATATAGGCGACCTGAAAGCGAAAAATCTTGATCCCGCCCGCCGTGGAGCCCGAACAGCCGCCGATAAACCCCAGGTAGAAGAACAGCATCAGTGAGAAATTGCCCCACAAGCTGTAGTCCCCCAGCGCAAAACCGGTGGTGGTCACTACCGATGTGACGTTCAGCGCGACGTGGCGCAGCGCCTCCAGCCAGTGCAGATTGGTGGTCCACCAATACCAGGTGCCGAGCACCAGCCAGGTCACCAGCAGCAAGCCAAGCAGACCTTGCACCTGCTGATCCTTGATCAATGCCCGACGGTTGCCGCGCAATGTGGCGACGTACAGGGTGAACGGCAGGCTGCCGAGGATCATCACCACCACCGCCACCCAGTGCACCGCCGGTTGCTCCCAGTGGGCCAGGGACTGATCGGAGGTGGAGAAACCACCGGTGGAAATCGCCGACATCGCATGGTTGATCGCGTCGAACAGGCCCATACCGGCCCACCAGAACGCCAGGCTGCCGAGGATGGTGATGCCCACATACGCGGCTACGATCAGCCGCGCCACCATGTGCGAGCGCGGCATGACCTTTTCCGAACGGTCCGAGGATTCGGTCTGGAACAGACGCATGCCACCAATGCGCAGCAGCGGCAGGATCGCTACCGCCATGCCGATAAACCCGATGCCCCCCAGCCAGTGCAGCAGCGAGCGCCACATCAGGATGCCCGGCGACATACTGTCCAGACCGCTCAGCACCGTGGACCCGGTGGCGGTGATGCCGGACATGCTTTCGAAAAACGAGTCGGTATAACTGATGTGCTGGGTCAGCAGAAACGGCAACGCGGCGAACACACACACCACCAGCCAACTGCTGACGGTGAGCAGGTACATGTCCCGCGGGCGCAGGTGCACCTGCTCGGGGCGACCGGGGATAACCAGCGCCAGGCCGGCGACAAACGTGATCAGGCTGGCCCATAAAAAGGAGGGCAGGTCGCTGGTGCGTTCGAAAATGACCAGAGTGGCCATGGGCACGACCATGGCGATCGCAAGGGTGATCAGGAAGATGCCGATGATGAATCCGATGATGCGCAGGGTCGGCAACGCCATGAAGTTCGCTCGAGATAGGGCAGAGGCGCCATTCTACCTGGGGTGCAGGGCATGTAAACCTGCGTAGCCGGGAACGCCGTGACTCAAATGTGGGAGCGGGCATGAACCCCGATGGCGGTGGGTCAGCCGATACCGCCCTCACTGAAACACTGCCATCGGGGGCAAGCGCCCTCTCACATGGTTTTGTGTGGCTATAAAAAAGGCGACCCGAAGGTCGCCTCTTTCAACTCGGCACTGATCAGAACTCGTGATCGGCGCTATCCGGGTTCAGGTCGCTGATGCCCAGCTTACCCGCTGCGGCTTCGATCGACCCGGTTTGCTTGACCAGGGCGGCGATGGCGTCGCGCACGATCTGGTTACCGGCGTCGTTACCGGCGGCGATCAATTGGTCATAGTGCTCGCCCTTGTTGGCGTGGTCGACCATGACCTGGATCTTCGCTTCGGTGGTCGCCAGGTCCGCTTTCAACGCGGTATCGGCAGCCGGGTCGGCCTTGGCCACCAGGGAGGACAGGCTGGCGCCGGTCATCTTGGTGCCGTCCACACGGGTGTACTCGCCCAGATAGACGTTACGGATGCCCTTGGCGTCATAGAAGTGCGAGTTGTGGGTGTTGTCGCTGAAGCAGTCCTGCTCGTCTTCCGGCGAGTTGGCTTCCAGGGATACTTTCATCCGCTCGCCAGCCAGTTCGCCCAGGGACAGGCTGCCCATGCCGAACAGCATTTTGCGCAGGCCGTCGGTGGCCGGTTCTGCTTCCAGCGTGGCGCGGTAGTTGTCTTCGACGTTGGGTTTCCAGTTGCCGACCATTTCTTCCAGATCGCTGACCAGCAATTGGGTGACCGCGCTCAGGTAGGCACGGCGACGCTCGTTGTGGCCGCCGGTAGCACCGGCGCCGGTCAGGTAGTCCGAGGCCGGGCGGTTGCCAGCGCCTGGGCCGGTGCCGTTGAGGTCCTGGCCCCACAGCAGAAATTCGATGGCGTGGTAGCCGGTGGCCACGTTGGCCTCGGAACCGCCCAGCTCATTTAGGCTGGCGAGTTTTTCCGGGGTGATGTCTTTCACATCGACCTTGTCTTCGCCAACCTGAACCTGGGTGTTGGCGATGATGTTGGCGGTGGCGCCGGGGTTACCCAAGGCGTGCTCGTAGGACTTGTCGACGTAGTCGATCAGGCCTTCGTCCAGGGGCCATGCGTTCACCTGGCCTTCCCAGTCGTCGATGATGGTGTTGCCGAAACGGAACACTTCGCTCTGCAAGTACGGTACGCGCGCGGCGATCCAGGCGGTGCGCGCGGCTTTCAAGGTTTCATCGTTGGGCTTGGCGAGGAACGCGTCGATGGCGGTCTGCAGGGTTTTTGCGGTGGATTCGGCATCGCTGTACACCGCGAACACCATGTCGGCGTAGTGCGCGACCACGGCCTTGGCGGCGGCTTCGTCGACTTTTCCGACAGGGGCGGGCGCCGCTGGCGCGGCAGTGCTGGCCGCCGGGGTCGGCGCCTGGGGCGCGGCGGCTTTGTCTTTACCTTCGCCGCAGCCGGCGAGAGAAATGGCAATGGCCAGCAGACTGGCGGTGGCCAGGGGCATACGAATCATGGCGAACATCCTGCTTCGGTTGTTGAGAGGGCGCGCGGGAGCCGCGCAAAACTGCAACATAATGCGAAAGATTTGCATTTTGTGTAAAGGGTTATACGCGGGAAATATTCAGTATCGTTTCGCCAGGTCAAAGAATGGCCGCGTTATTGCGCTCGACTTGCTTCAAAAAAACCGCCAACTCCCGTGCTGGTAAGGGTTTGCTGTAGTAGTAACCCTGACCCTCGTGGCAGCCCTCGGCGATGATATAAGCCTCCTGCTCTGCGGTTTCCACCCCCTCGGCGATCACCTGCATGCCCAGGCTCTTACCCAGTTGAATGATCGCCCGCACGATGGTGGCATCGTCATCATCGTCCAGCAGGTCCTGGACGAAGCTCTTGTCGATCTTGATCTTGTCCAGCGGCAGGCTTTTGAGATAACTCAGGGAGGAATAACCGGTGCCGAAGTCATCGATAGCGATCAGGGCACCGGAACGGCGCAGGCTCAGCAGGTGCTGGGCGGCAGTGCTGATGTCTTCCATCAGGCCGGTTTCGGTGACCTCCAGCTCAAGGCTGCGTGGCGGCAGGCGGTAGATTTGCATCAGATTGTTGACCACCCGTGGCAGCTCGGCGTGGTGCAGCTGCACCGTCGAGAGGTTGACCGCCATGCGCAGTTGGGTGAAGCCCTGGTCATGCCATTCGCGTAATTGCCGGCAGGCATGATCCAGCACCCATTCGCCAATGGGAATAATGGTGCCGTTCTGCTCGGCCAGGGGGATGAACAGGTCCGGCGGTACCAGCCCGTGCTCGGGGTGCTGCCAGCGCAGCAAGGCTTCGACGCCGACCACACGTTGTTCGCGATAGCTGACCTGCGGCTGATACACCAAGTGAAACTGCTCGCGGCTCAGGGCGTCGCGCAGGTCTTTTTCCAGCTCGCGGCGCCGGCGCATTTCGCTGTCGACGCTGGCGATATAGAACTGGTAACGGTTGCGTGAACGGCTCTTGGCCAGGGTCATGGTCTGTTCGGCTTTTTGGAGCAACTTCTCCGTGCTGTCGCCATCTTCAGGGAACAGAGTGATACCGATGGTGGCGCGCAGACGGATTTGTTCGTGCTCGAAGGCAAATTCCGCTTCGAGGTCATCCAGGATACTTTGCGCCAGTTCGGCGGCCTCGTAGGGCTGGTCGATATCGGCCTGCACCAGGGCGAACTGATCGCCCCCCAGGCGGGCCAGGGCGCCGAGCCGGCCGCTGTGGGCGCGCAGGCGGTCGGCCAGGGCCAGGAGCAATTTGTCGCCGGCCTGGTAAGTGAACTGCTCATTGACGCTTTTAAAATCGTCCAGCCCCACACACACAGCACCGCGACACGGCGCTGACGACGGCCGGCGTCGATCAGGATTTTGTCCAACTGCTCCTGCAGTTTCTGGCGGTTCGGCAGGCCGGTGAGAAAGTCATACTGAGCCATGCGCAGCAGGCTGGATTCGGCTTCGTGGCGCAGGTGGGTGTTGCGTTCGATGGATTCGAGCAACTGATTGGCGGTATTGATCCACAACCCCAGTTCGTTGCGTTCGTGGCCCTTGAGCTGTGGGATTTTGTGTTCGCTGGGACGGTCCGGGTTGACGGATGTGAGGTGCTCGATAATCCGCGACAGCGGTTTGGTCAGCAACCAGTGATAGACCAGATACAGCACCAGCCCCATGGCCAATGCGCGCAGCACCCCGGAAATGAAAATAATCACCGAATTGACGATAAATCCCTCACCGTAGGTGGCGGTGTCGAGGGTAATGCTCAGATCACCGTAGTACTCGCTGTAAGGGCCCTTGCCCACCAGGGGCGTGGTGAAGGTGCGTTCCTGGCCAAGAATGAGGTCGGTCAGCCAGCGGCTTGGGGCGTGCTGCAACGCGCGGCTTTTTTCCGCCAACATGGTTTCGTTGGGATGGCCGATGGAGGCCATGCGCACCGCGTCGTCCTGAAACAGCCCCTCGATTACCTGCATGCCCATCTCGCGGTCCAGGCTATACACGGCCTGCGTAGAGGGATCGCGAAACATATCGAGGATACGCTGGGCATCGCTGGCCACGGCCTGGCGCGTCTTGTAGGCGTCATACACGATCTGCGCCACGCTCAGCGCCACGCCCACGACCAACGCCGACAGCAGCACAACCCGTAGCAACTTCACCGACAAGCTGTTCTTGAGTTCCAGCTTCAAAGGGGCATTCCTTGTCTCATGCGGGTGGCCTTCAATATGCCATGAGTATTGGCAATCTGGTGATGGCAGTCAAAGGGACATTAGGGGCTGAGATAAATTGAGGGTTTTGCTGGATGAAAGAGCAGCGGCGACAACTTATGTCGGGACTTTCAGAAGCGGGCAAAGGGGCAGCACATGCGCCGCAGACCGGGCGGGAGAAGGCGGAGGAGATCCGCCTTCCAGTTCGACGATTTTCTTAATAATTAATCTTGCTCTCTGGCTGGGGGGCTTCCCCGCCGATCTTGGCGCCCTGAGAGGCCATGTCTGCGAGTTTGTTCGCCAACTCCATACCGCTATTTGCAAGGTCCAGGCCCTTGTCGAGCAGGCCCATTCCGATGGGAAGTGCGCCCAAGATCGCTGAAATAGGGTCCATCGTCATTCTCCACATTGATTGAGGAGGTTCATTCCTCCTGATGTCTATGTGGTTAATTATTACCGTTGGGTTCCTGTATTTCTGGCATGGCAATCATAGCGGCCAAGAAAAAGCCCGGCGATTGCCGGGCTCTTCATACTGCAAGCGATGCTCAGGCAGTAAACGTCTTGCCTTCGAACTGCTCGGCAACGAACTTCCAGTTGACCAGGTTCCAGAACGCTTCCACATACTTTGGACGTACGTTGCGGTAGTCGATGTAGTACGCGTGTTCCCACACGTCGCAGGTCAGCAGCGGGGTATCGCCGCTGGTCAGCGGGTTGCCGGCGCCGATGGTGCTGGCCAGAGCCAGGGAACCGTCAGCCTTTTTCACCAGCCAGCCCCAACCGGAACCGAAGGTGCCGACGGAGGTTTTGGTGAACTCTTCCTTGAACTTGTCGAACGAACCGAACGCCGCGTTGATGGCTTCAGCCAGTGCGCCGGTAGGTTGGCCGCCGGCGTTTGGCGCCAGGCAGTTCCAGTAGAAGGTGTGGTTCCAGACCTGAGCGGCGTTGTTGAAGATGCCGCCCGAAGAGGATTTGACGATCTCTTCCAGGGTCTTGCCTTCGAACTCGGTGCCAGGCACCAGGTTGTTCAGGTTCACGACATAGGTGTTGTGGTGCTTGTCGTGGTGGTACTCCAAGGTTTCCTTGGAGATGTGCGGCTGCAGGGCATCGTGTGCGTAGGGCAGCGGCGGCAATTCGAAAGCCATGATGATTCTCCTAATCAGGTCAGTTGCGGTGAGCGCAAGGCCGATCACGGGCGGCCAAACATGCGCCGGGGAGTTTGTACTCTTTGCGGCGCAGGGGCAGGATCATAGCACCGGGGGTGTGGCAAAACCACGCAACAACTGTGTGGGATAGAGGTTCCAGAGCGTTTTGGAATATTGCTCACGCGCTGATCAATTGATAGGCCACGCTGAACATCATGATCGCCACCAGCAGGTCCAGCAGGCGCCAGGTCGATGGACGCGCCAGCCACGGAGCCAACCAGGCCGCGCCGAGTGCTAGAGTGGCGAACCACAGGAACGACGCGCTGGCGGCGCCGGCGACATAGGCGCCAGGCTCGGTTTGCTGAGCGCCCAACGAGCCGATCAGCAACACGGTATCCAGATACACATGGGGATTGAGCAATGTCACCGCCAGTGCGCTCAGCAGCACCGCGCGCAATGAGCGGACCTTGAGACTGCCGCCTTGCTCCAGGCTCTGCTTGGAAAACGCCCGGCGCAGCGCCAAAGTGCCGTACCACAGCAAGAACGCGGCACCGCCCCAGCGTGCAATTGCCAGCAGCAACGGGTTTTGCGCCAGCACTGTCGCCAGGCCAAACACCCCGGCGGCCACTAGAATTGCATCGCAGACCACGCACAGTGCCGCCACGGGCAAGTGATGTTCACGGCGCAGGCTCTGCGCCAATACAAAGGCGTTTTGCGAGCCGATCGCCATGATCAACCCCAGCGCGACCAACAGACCGTTCAGATAGCTTTGCCACATAAGGTTTACTCCGCGGTCGCCGCCAATTGGCGCAGTACAGCCATGGCGCGCTCGGCATCGGCGCGGCCGACAAACAGGTGATCGTGGTAATAGCCGGCAATCACGTTGCAACTGATGCTGGCCTTGCCCAGGGCGCTGGCGAAAGCGGCGGTCAGGCCCACGGCTTCCAGGGCCGAATGCACGTTCAAGGTGATCCATGCGGCGACGTACTCGAACGCCAGCCCGGCCTGTTCTGCCTGCTGACGTTCGACGATGAGGGTCAGGCCCTCCTGCTCACGGAAACTGCCGATGACCTCGCAGGCTGGCGGGATACGGCCGTCGGGCAGGGTACAAAATACGTAGTCACCCTCATTGAGGTGTGGGCTCATGCTGCGCAGCAGCGTTGCCAGTGCGGTTTCGCCGGCCATAGGCGGGGTTCCTTATAAAGAGAAGCAATGCTGGCTATTCTCCCGGCGCAAGCTGTATAAGAAAAACCAATATTGCTGATCGCTCATTAGAGAAACTGATGTTCGACTATAAATTGCTCTCTGCCCTGGCGGCGGTGGTAGAACAGGCTGGCTTCGAACGCGGTGCGCAGGTGCTGGGGGTGTCGCAGTCGGCGATTTCCCAGCGCATCAAACTGCTGGAGGCGCGTATTGGCCAACCGGTGCTGGTGCGGGCTACGCCGCCGGCGCCCACGGAGATCGGCCGTCGCCTGCTTAACCATGTGCAACAGGTGCGTTTGCTGGAACGTGACCTGCAGAGTCAGGTGCCGGCGCTGGACGAAGAGGGCATGCCCGAGCGCCTGCGTATCGCCTTGAATGCCGACAGCTTGGCCACTTGGTGGGCTGAGGCGGTCAGTGGGTTTTGCGCCGAGCAGCACTTGCTGCTGGATCTGGTGGTGGAAGACCAGGCCGTCAGCCTCAAGCGCATGCGCGCCGGTGAGGTAGCGGCCTGCATCTGCGCCAGCGAGCGTCCGGTGGCCGGCGCGCGTAGCCTGTTGCTGGGCGCCATGCGTTATCGCGCACTGGCAAGCCCGGCCTTTATTGCGCGGCACTTTGCCGGCGGTGTGCGTGCCGATCAGTTGGCCCGCACCCCGGCGCTGGTGTTTGGCCCGGATGATTTCCTGCAACACCGTTACCTGGCGTCGCTCGGTGTGGATGGCGGTTTCGAACACCATTTATGCCCCTCGTCCGAAGGCTTTATTCGCCTGACGGAAGCTGGGCTGGGCTGGGGCCTCGTCCCCGAACTACAGGTGCGCGACCAGTTGCAAAAAGGCGTGTTGGTGGAGTTATTGCCAGATAAGCCGATCGATGTGCCGTTGTACTGGCATCATTGGCGCAGTGGCGGGCAATTGCTGAACTTGTTGACTGACCATTTGGCCCACGCGTGCGGCCAATGGTTGGTGCCGTTGGACTGACGGCGTGCGTCAAGGCAACCGCGATGAAAAATGAAAGAACACGGGGTAATACATGAAGATTCTGGTCACCGGCGCAAGCGGCTTCATCGGCGGGCGCTTTGCGCGTTTCGCCCTGGAGCAGGGCCTGGACGTGCGGGTCAACGGGCGACGCGCCGAAGGTGTAGAGCACCTGGTGCGGCGTGGCGCCGAGTTTATCCAAGGTGATCTGAATGACGCCGACCTGGTGCGCGACCTGTGCCGAGACGTGGAGGCCGTGGTGCACTGCGCCGGCGCCGTGGGGCTGTGGGGCAAGTATCAGGACTTCCATCAAGGCAATGTGCTGGTCACCGAAACGTGGTCGAAGCCTGCCTCAAGGAGCGGGTCCGGCGTCTGGTGCATTTGTCCTCGCCGTCGATCTACTTTGACGGCCGCGACCACTTGGGCCTGACTGAAGAGCAAGTGCCCAAGCGCTTCAAGCATCCCTATGCCGCTACCAAATACCTGGCGGAACAAAAAGTGTTCGGCGCCCAGGAGTTCGGTCTTGAGGTGCTGGCGCTGCGCCCGCGCTTCGTGACGGGGGCCGGCGATATGAGCATCTTCCCGCGCTTGCTGAACATGCAGCGCAAGAACCGCCTGGCGATCGTCGGCGACGGCCTGAACAAGGTCGACTTCACCAGCGTGCACAACCTCAATGAAGCGCTGCTCAGCAGTTTGCTCGCCGCCGGATCGGCACTGGGCAAGGCCTACAACATCAGTAATGGCGCGCCGGTGCCGGTGTGGGATGTGGTGAACTACGTGATGCGCCAAATGCAGTTGCCCCAGGTCACACGGTATCGTTCCTACGGTTTGTCCTACAGCGTGGCAGCGTTGAACGAGGCATTTTGTGCGATCTGGCCCGGTCGACCGGAGCCTGCCTTGTCGCGCCTGGGGATGCAGGTCATGAACAAAGATTTCACCCTCGACATCAGTCGGGCCAGGCATTATCTGGACTATGAGCCCAAGGTCAGCCTGTGGACCGCCCTCGACGAGTTCTGCGGCTGGTGGAAGGCTCAGGATCCGGGCACCCGGTAAGGTCACAAGCGGCAACACACCGGGAACCGAATGTGGGGTTCCCGGTCGATCGGTGCGGCGGGGCGGCGGTTTATACTGCCGCCGCTCGGCGTTCCAGCCAGCCATTTCAATGATTCAGGGTTGATCCATGCGTAACGATGCCAACGACGATTTCGACAACGTTCCCAGCCTGCGGGCCGACCTTGGGGACGACGATGATTTCGAACCCACCCCGGCCACCTCGGTGCGTTCGCGCACGACGCCGGTGGTCAAGGTCAAGAGCGCCAATACCGGGCCGTTGTGGGCCTTGATCGGCGCGCTGCTGATCGCCTTCGCCGGCCTGGCCTGGTGGAGCTTCCAGCAGATTTCCCTGATGGGCCAGCAATTGGTTGCCACCCAGGAGAGCTTTGCGCGCATCAGCGAAGAAGCGGCCGGGCGCTTGCAGGACATTTCCGGCAAGGTTGTGGCCAGTGAAGCCAATGTGAACAACGGCAGCGAAGCGTTGAAATTGCAGATCCAGCAGTTGGAAAAGCAATTGCTGGAGCAGGGCAAGCAGCAACTCGGCGTGGCCGGCCAGGCCACCGAGCTGGACAAGCGCCTGGCTCAGATGACGGCCAGCACCACCGACTTGTCCAACGCCAATGCCAAGTTGCAAGGCCAGGTGCAAGCCCTCACCGGACGCCGTGGCGACGCTCAAGGCCGCCCAGGGCGATACCGCCAAGCGCGACGCCGAGATCAAGGACCTGGTCGCCGACGTTGCCGCGCTAAAAAAGCAGGGTAACCCAAGCGCCGCCATTGCCCGCCTTGAGCAGGACCTGGTGGTGCTCAAGAGTGCGCAGGAGACTCAGCCACTCAACAGTGATGCGCCCACCAACAAGGAATTCGATGTGTTCCGCATCCAGACCACGCGCAATATCACTACCCTGCAAAGCCAGGTGCAGAACCTGCAGCGCCAGATCGCCGCACCGACGCAATAATCGCTTGAGGAAATGTCACCGTCCGGTGACATTTCCTATCCCCTTCGTTACATGCCCCCGCAAGGCCCTTGTTTAGACTCCGGTCATCCCACAAAAAACAATAAGGGCCGCCCCATGACCACCCAACCACTGCCCGCCAGCAGTTGGCTGAATGCACCTGCCCATCACGCTTGGCTCGCCGCCGAAGGCCAGCGCCTGCTGACATTCGCCAAAGCCTCGCGGCTGCCCGACGGCTTCGGCAACCTGGACGCCACCGGCCAGTTGCCCGCCGACGCTCACGCCGAAACCATGAACACCGCCCGCATGACCCACAGCTTCGCCATGGCCCATGCCATGGGCTTGCCCGGTTACGCCGAGCTGGTGGCTCATGGCGTTGCGGCCCTAAGCGGCCCGTTGCGGGACCCTGAACACGGCGGCTGGTTCGCCACGCCTCGTGCATTGGATGGCAACCGAGGTAAAGCCGCCTACCTGCACGCATTCGTGGCGCTGGCCGCCAGTTCTGCGGTGGTGGTCGGTGCGCCCGGCGCGCAGCAGTTGCTCACCGATGCTATCCATATCATCGACCAGTTTTTCTGGAGCGAAGAGGAGGGCGTGATGCTCGAATCCTTTGCCCAGGACTGGAGCGGGCTGGAGGCCTATCGCGGCGCCAACAGCAATATGCACGCTACCGAAGCCTTCCTCGCCCTGGCCGATGTCACCGGCGATACGCGCTGGCTGGACCGCGCGCTGCGGATCGTCGAGCGATTGATTCACCAGCATGCCGCCGGCAGCCAATTCATGGTGATCGAACACTTCGACGCCCATTGGCAACCCCTGCTGGCCTACAACGAAGACAACCCCGCCGATGGTTTCCGCCCCTATGGCATCACCCCCGGCCATGGTTTCGAATGGGCGCGGCTGATGCTGCACCTTGAGGCCGCGCGCCTGTATGCCGGGTTGCCCACCCCGCGTGGCTGCTGGGTGACGCTAAGGGCCTGTTCACCAGTGCCAGCGAATACGCCTGGTCTGTGGACGGTGCGCCGGGAATTGTCTACACCCTGGACTGGAACCATCGCCCGGTGGTGCGCGAGCGCCTGCACTGGACCCACGCTGAAGCCAGCGCCGCCGCCCAGGCCCTGCTCAAGCGCACCGGCGAGTTGCACTACGAAACCTGGTACCGGCGGATCTGGGAATTCTGCGACAGCCACTTTAGCGACCGCGTGCAGGGCAGTTGGCACCACGAGCTCAGCCCACATAACCAACCCAGCAGCAAGATTTGGGGCGGCAAGCCAGACCTGTACCATGCCTGGCAAGCGGTGGTGCTGCCTGCGCTGCCGCTGGCGCCCAGCATGACCAGCGCCTTGAGCGCCGGAAGCTATGTCACCAAGTGGTGACGTTTGTGCATCCCTTTGTTACCTGCGCCCCAAAAATCCATGTTTAAACTCCGTGCAGCGCAAGCCTAAGACTTGCATGCATAACAACAAAAAAAGGTACTCAGATGAACGCGATTAATCGCCTCGCCGTTGCTATTTCCGTTGCCTCGTTGTTCCCCTCAGTGCATTTGCCGCCGACTCCAAAGGTACGGTTGAAGTGGTGCATTGGTGGACCTCGGGTGGCGAAAAAGCGGCTGTGGATGTCCTGAAGGCCCAAGTTGAGAAAGACGGTTTCACCTGGAAAGACGGTGCCGTCGCCGGCGGTGGTGGCGCGACTGCCATGACCGTGCTCAAAAGCCGCGCCGTCGCCGGCAACCCACCGGGCGTAGCCCAGATCAAAGGCCCCGACATCCAGGAATGGGCGTCCACCGGCCTGCTCGACACCGACGTGCTCAAAGACGTCGCCAAAGAAGAAAAGTGGGATTCGCTGCTCGACAAAAAAGTATCCGATACCGTGAAGTACGAAGGTGACTATGTCGCCGTACCGGTCAATATCCACCGTGTGAACTGGCTGTGGATCAACCCGCAAGTCTTCAAGAAAGCCGGCATCACCAAGAACCCGACCACCCTCGAAGAATTCTACGCAGCGGGCGACAAGCTCAAGGCCGCGGGTTTCATTCCGCTCGCCCACGGTGGCCAGCCTTGGCAGGACAGCACCGTGTTCGAAGCCGTAGTCCTGTCGGTGATGGGCGCCGATGGCTACAAGAAAGCCCTGGTCGACCTGGATAACGCCGCGCTGACCGGCCCGGAAATGGTCAAGGCCCTGACTGAGCTGAAGAAAGTCGCGACCTACATGGATGTCGACGGCAAGGGCCAGGACTGGAACCTGGAAGCCGGCAAAGTCATCAACGGCAAGGCCGGTATGCAGATCATGGGTGACTGGGCCAAGTCCGAATGGACCGCCGCCAAGAAAGTCGCCGGCAAGGATTACGAGTGCGTAGCCTTCCCGGGTACCGACAAAGCCTTCACCTACAACATCGACTCCCTGGCGGTGTTCAAGCAGAAAGACAAAGGCACTGCGGCCGGTCAGCAGGACATTGCCAAAGTCGTGCTGGGTGAAAACTTCCAGAAAGTCTTCAGCATCAACAAGGGTTCGATCCCTGTTCGAACTGACATGCTCAATGAAATGGACAAGCTCGGCTTCGATTCCTGCGCCCAGACCGCGGCCAAGGACTTCCTGGCTGATGCCAAGACCGGCGGCCTGCAACCAAGCATGGCCCACAACATGGCCACCACCTTGGCTGTGCAAGGCGCGTTCTTCGATGTCGTGACCAACTACATCAACGACCCGAAAGCCGACCCGGCCGACACCGCCAAGAAACTCGGCGCTGCGATCAAGTCTGCCAAGTAGGAACTAGCTACAAGCTACAAGCTGCAAGCGGGCGCGGTATGTCTTGACGCTTGCCGCTTGTAGCTGCCTTCAGTCTTATTATTGGATTTCCCCATGAGTTCTGTTGCTGTGTTCAGCAAGGCCTCGCCGTTCGATGCATTGCAGCGCTGGCTACCTAAACTGGTGCTGGCGCCCAGCATGTTCATCGTGTTGGTCGGCTTCTATGGCTACATCCTTTGGACGTTTGTGCTGTCGTTCACCACGTCCACGTTCCTGCCCAACTATAAGTGGGCCGGTCTTGCCCAATACCAGCGTCTGTTCGACAACGACCGCTGGTGGGTGGCGAGCAAGAACTTGGCCGTGTTCGGTGGGATGTTCATCGGTATTACCCTGGTGATCGGCGTGCTGCTGGCGGTGTTCCTCGACCAGCGTATCCGTCGCGAAGGCTTTATCCGCACCATTTACCTGTACCCGATGGCGCTCTCGATGATCGTCACCGGTACGGCCTGGAAATGGCTGCTCAACCCAGGCATGGGCCTGGACAAACTCCTGCGTGACTGGGGCTGGGAAGGCTTCCGTCTGGATTGGCTGATCGACCCGGACCGCGTGGTCTACTGCCTGGTCATCGCCGCCGTGTGGCAAGCCTCCGGTTTCATCATGGCGATGTTCCTCGCCGGCCTGCGCGGTGTTGATCAGTCGATCATCCGTGCCGCCCAGATCGACGGTGCGAGCATGCCGCGTATTTATTGGAGCGTGGTGCTGCCGAGCCTGCGCCCAGTGTTCTTCAGTGCGGTGATGATCCTGGCGCACATTGCGATCAAGAGCTTCGACCTGGTGGCGGCCATGACCGCCGGCGGCCCGGGCTACTCGTCCGACCTGCCGGCGATGTTCATGTACTCGTTCACGTTCAGCCGTGGCCAGATGGGCATGGGCTCGGCCAGTGCCATCCTGATGCTCGGTGCGATCCTCGCGATCATCGTGCCGTACCTGTACTCCGAGCTGAGGACCAAGCGTCATGACTAGTCTCGCTGCCAAACCTTCCATCAGCCTGAGTCGCATCGCGATCTACGCGGTGCTGATCCTGGCGGTGTTGCTGTACCTGGTACCGCTGGTGGTGATGTTGCTGACCAGTTTCAAAACCCCCGAAGACATCAGCACCGGCAACCTGCTGAGCTGGCCCACCGTGGTCAGCGGTATCGGCTGGGTCAAGGCCTGGGCCACCGTGGATGGTTACTTCTGGAACTCGATCAAGATCACCGTGCCTGCGGTGCTGATTTCCACCGCCATCGGCGCGTTGAACGGTTACGTGCTGTCGATGTGGCGCTTCCGTGGTTCGCAGTTGTTCTTCGGCCTGTTGCTGTTCGGCTGCTTCCTGCCGTTCCAGACCGTGCTGCTGCCGGCGTCGTTCACCCTGGGCAAGATGGGCCTGGCCAGCACCACTACCGGTCTGGTGTTCGTGCATGTGGTCTATGGCCTGGCGTTCACCACACTGTTCTTCCGTAACTACTACGTCAGCATTCCGGATGCACTGGTGAAGGCAGCACGCCTAGACGGTGCGGGGTTCTTCACGATTTTCCGTAGGATCATTCTGCCGATGTCGACGCCGATCATCATGGTCTGCCTGATCTGGCAGTTCACTCAGATCTGGAACGACTTCCTGTTCGGTGTGGTGTTCTCCAGCGGCGACTCCCAGCCCATCACCGTGGCGCTGAACAACCTGGTCAACACCAGCACCGGGGCCAAGGAATATAACGTGGATATGGCGGCGGCGATGATCGCCGGGCTGCCGACCCTGCTGGTCTATGTGATCGCAGGCAAGTATTTCGTGCGCGGCCTCACGGCCGGCGCGGTCAAGGGGTAATCATGGCTACGCTCGAACTTCGCAATGTAAACAAGACCTATGGCCCCGGCCTGCCCGACACCTTGAAGAACATCGAACTGTCGATCAAGGAAGGCGAGTTTCTGATCCTGGTCGGCCCATCGGGTTGCGGTAAATCCACGCTGATGAACTGCATCGCGGGCCTGGAAACCATCACCGGTGGCGCGATCATGATCGGTGATCAGGACGTCAGCGGCATGAGCCCCAAGGATCGCGACATCGCCATGGTGTTCCAGTCCTACGCCCTGTACCCAACCATGAGCGTGCGCGAGAACATCGAGTTCGGCCTGAAAATCCGCAAGATGCCCCAGGCCGATATCGACGCCGAAGTGGCGCGCGTGGCCAAGCTGCTGCAGATCGAACATTTGCTCAACCGCAAGCCGGGCCAGCTTTCCGGCGGCCAGCAACAGCGCGTGGCCATGGGCCGTGCCCTGGCGCGTCGGCCGAAGATCTACCTGTTCGACGAACCGCTGTCCAACCTCGACGCCAAGCTGCGGGTTGAGATGCGCACCGAAATGAAGCTGATGCACCAGCGCCTCAAGACCACCACGGTCTACGTGACTCACGACCAGATCGAAGCGATGACCCTGGGCGACAAAGTGGCGGTGATGAAGGACGGCATCATCCAGCAATTCGGCACGCCGAAGGAAATTTACAACGACCCGGCTAACCTGTTTGTGGCAAGCTTTATCGGTTCACCACCGATGAACTTCGTTCCTATGCGTCTAAAACGCAAAGACGGGAAGTTGGTAGCGCTGCTCGACAGCGGTCAAGCCCGTTGCGAATTGCCACTGGGGATGAACGACGCCGGTCTGGAAGACCGCGATGTGATCCTGGGCCTGCGCCCGGAGCAAATCGTGCTGGCGGCAGGGGAGGGCAATGGCTCGTCGAGTATTCGCGCCGAAGTCCAGGTTACCGAGCCTACCGGCCCGGACACCCTGGTGTTCGTGCAGCTCAATGACACCAAAGTCTGCTGCCGCCTGGCACCGGATGTGGCACCGCAAGTGGGCGAGACCCTGACCCTGCAGTTCGACCCGGCCAAGGTGCTGCTGTTTGACGCCAACACTGGCGAGCGTTTGGGCACTGCCGCCGCGTTGCCTGCTCAGGTGCCTGCCGACAACGTGACCCAGTTCAAGGGCCGTTGATCGAGATAACTTGTTGTTTTGATTAAAAAAATGTAACCCACGTTAGATAAAAACAGTTTAATAACAATAAAGACGAGGATGTAGGGATGAAAAAGCAACACAACAACACTCGGCTGATCTGCCAACTGTCAGCAGCAGCAGCCCTGGTATTGTCCGCCAATGCGATGGCGGCCGATGCATTCAGCGCCGATTCCAAGTGGATGACCGGCGACTGGGGTGGCGAGCGTACTAAGCTGATCGAGCAAGGTATCGACATCAAGGCCGATTACGTCGGGGAAATGGGCTACAACGCCCGCGGTGGTTACAACAACGACAAGACCGGTCGCTACTCCGACCAGTTCGGTCTGGGTGTGGCGCTGGACCTGCAAAAACTGTGGGGCTGGGATAACACCCAGGCCAAGATCCAGTTGACCAATCGTAACGGCCAGAACATCTCCAACGACCGTATTGGCGACCCGCGTGCCGGCACGCTGAGTTCGTCCCAAGAAGTGTATGGCCGTGGCCATATGGTGCGTCTGACCCAGTTCTGGATCCAGCACCAGATGTTCGACAACAAGTTGGACGTGAAACTGGGCTACTTCGGTGAAGGCGAAGACTTCAACACCTTCCCATGCGACTTCCAGAACCTGTCGTTCTGCGGCTCCCAGGTCGGTAACTACGTCAACACCTGGTACAACTGGCCAGTCAGCCAGGCGGCTATCCGCGTCAAGTACAACATCACCCCTGAGCTGTATGCCCAGATCGGTGCCTACAACCAGAACCCGTCGCAGCTTGAACACGGCAACGGCTTCAAACTCAGCGGCAGTGGTACCAAAGGTACTGTGATCCCGGTGGAATTGGTCTGGTCGCCGAAAGTGAATAACCTGCCGGGCGAATACCGTGTGGGTTACTACAAGAGCGCCGCCGATGCTCCGGATGTGCGTAAAGACGTCAACGGTGGCGATGCGGTCCTCAGTGGTGCTGACTTCCGTACCCGCAGCAGCAAAAAGGCTACTGGTTCGTTGCGCAACAGCAACTCACCACCCATAACGGCGACGCGTCGCGCGGCCTGAACATCGCAGCCAACGCCACGTTCCACGACAAGGAAACCAACCTTGTCGACAACTATCAGTCGCTCATGCTGGTGTACAAAGGCCCATTCGATGCGCGTCCAAAAGACGACGTCGGTATTGGTGCCGCGCGCCTGCATGTCAACAATGACGTCAAGCGCAACTCGGAACTGCTCAATGCCGCTAACGGCGTCAGCGACTATGACAACCCGCTGTACACGCCGATTCGTGAAACCGAATACAACTTCGAACTCAACTACGGCTTCCACGTTACCAACTGGCTGACCGTACGTCCCAACCTGCAATACGTCGTGCAGCCTGGCGGCGTGGACAAAGTCGACAACGCGCTGGTAGCGGGTCTGAAAATTCAGTCTACGTTCTAACGCTGTTGCGATAAGCTCCTTCTCTCTGTGCGCATTTGCGGATAGCCATGGCTATCCGCTTTTTTTTGCGCAGCACTGTGATACAGGACCGTGGCACATGCATGAGCATCCGCTGCAACGCTTTTTCAAATCCCTGCGCGAACGTCCGGTGTTCGCCTGGGAACGCTTTCAGATGCGCGACGTGTTGGTGATCGATCATCCGCTGTGCCAGGCGGTATTCAGTCGCCAGGGCGCGCAACTGTTGCATTTTCAGCCGCGTGGTCAGAAGCCCTGGCTGTGGTGCGCGGCCAAGTGGCCGCAGGTCGGTGCCATTCGTGGCGGCGTGCCGGTGTGCTGGCCATGGTATGGCCGTCACCCAAGCGAAAACGCCTGGCCGTCCCATGGCTGGGCGCGCCTGATCGACTGGAAACTGCTCGATAGCTCCAGCGATGACGAAGGCGTGAACCTGCACTGGCAACTGCAACTGTGCGACTGGCAGGTGGACCTGCACGCGCACCTGGGGGCTACCTTGGAATTGCGCCTGAGCACCGAGCATCAGGACGAACTGCCGTGCCAGTTGAGCCATGCGTTGCACGCTTACTGGCGTATTGGTCACGTTGATGAGGTAGCGCTGTCTGGGCTCGAAGGCGCGCAAGGTTACGATCAGCTCAACCGCCAGATGTGCCAGCAGGAGGGCGAGTTGCGCGTAGAGGGCGGATGCCAGCGGGTGTTCCAGCACGAAGGCGAACTGCACCTCAAGGATCACGCCTGGCAGCGCGAACTGTGCATCGACACGGGCGAGAGTGCCGACACTGTGGTGTGGCATCCGGGCAGCCGACCGCTATTGGGCGTGAGTTTTAACGAGGCGTCGGGGTTTGTGTGTGTGGAGTCGGCGATGGCCGGGGCCAGTTTGGCGCCGGGGGAGCGGGCGCACCTGAGTTTGCAGGCTCGGGCTGGAGTCTAGCGTTGTTGCTTATGGCTTCATCGCGGGCAAGCCCGTTCCTACATTTGGAACGCATTGCCCTGTGGGAGCGGGCGCACCTGAGTTTGCAAGCTCGGGCTGGAGTTTAGCGTTGTTGCTTGTGGCCTCATCGGGGGCATGCCCGCTCCCACATTTGGAACGCATTGCCCTGTGGGAGCGGGCTTGCTCGCGATGGCGGCGGTACTGCTGGTAGAGATTCGAGCTTAGTTAAACTCATCCCCCACCGGATACCGGCTGTCATTCAGACTCTCTTTGATCTTGCGCAAGTGCGGCTGGAAATCCACCCCGCGACGCAATGTCATGCCGGTGGCCAGCACATCCAGCACGGTCAGTTGGATGATCCGCGACGTCATCGGCATGTAGATATCCGTGTCTTCCGGGAGTGGAATATTCAGGCTCACCGTACTGGCCTTGGCCAGCGGTGAGTTCTCGGCGGTCACGCCCAGCACGGAGGCGCCGTTACTGCGTGCGATACGCGCCACTTCCACCAGCTCGCGGGTACGCCCGGTGTAGGAAATGATCACGAACAGCTCACCGGTATGGGCCACCGAGGCGATCATGCGCTGCATCAGTACGTCGGCGTGGGCGGTGACCGCCAGGTTGAAACGGAAGAACTTATGCAGGGCGTCCATGGCCACCGGGGCCGAAGCACCGAGGCCGAAGAAGTGGATCTGCCGAGCCTGGATCAGCAGGTCCACGGCCTTGCTGATCAGGTTCGGGTCCAGGGCCTGGCAGGCGCTGTCCAAGGAGGCGATGGCACTGCCAAAGATCTTCTGCGTGTAGGCCTCCGGGTTATCATCGGCCTCCACGGCGCGGCTGACATAAGCCGCGCCACTGGCCAGGCTTTGCGCCAACTGCAATTTGAGTTCAGGGTAACCGCTCACGCCGAATGAACGGCAGAAACGGTTGACCGTCGGTTCACTGACCGAGGCGGCCTGGGCGAGGGCGGCGATCGAGAAGCGTGTGGCCTGCTGCGGGTTGAGCAGGATGACTTCAGCGACTTTGCGCTCTGCCTTGTTCAAGTCTTCGAGGCGGCTCTGGATCTGCTCCAGAAGATTTCGCACGCGGTCCATTCAGTCTTTCCTTCGGGCGACGATGCAAATTAAGGGCGGCAAGCAATCGACGAGCGGCCTTTTGCGGTGGCCTATCCTACTGAGGGTAGCTGAACACCACCACTCGCAATGCGTATTTCGGGAAAATGTTGTGGTTATTACTACATTTTTCCTTGAGTGATACCTTGAAAAAAGGTATTTGTAGCTTAACTTGATAAAAGAACAAACATCATGCCTTCGATAACCGTGGAACCCTGCACCTTTGCCCTGTTTGGCGCCTTGGGTGATCTGGCGCTACGCAAGTTATTTCCTGCCCTCTATCAGTTGGATGGTGCAGGTCTGTTGCACGAAGACACGCGCATCCTGGCTTTGGCCCGTGAAGCCGGCTCCGAGCAGCAGCATCTGGCCCATATCGAAAAAGAACTGCGTAAATACGTCGGCAAGGAACTGGACGACAGCATCGCCCAGCGTTTCCTGGCGCGTCTGACCTACGTCCATGTCGACTTTATGAAAGCCGACGACTACGTGGCCCTGGCTGAAAAAGCCGGCACCGAACAACGCCTGATCGCCTACTTCGCCACTCCGGCGGCGGTGTATGGCGCGATCTGCGAGAATTTGTCCAAGGTCGGCCTGGCGGACAACACCCGCGTGGTGCTGGAAAAACCCATCGGTTCGGACCTGGAGTCCTCGCGCAAGGTCAACGACGCCGTGGCGCAGTTTTTTCCCGGAAAACCGCACCTACCGCATCGACCATTACCTGGGCAAAGAGACCGTTCAAAACCTGATTGCGCTGCGTTTTGCCAACAGCCTGTTCGAGACCCAGTGGAACCAGCACTACATTTCCCACGTAGAAATTACCGTGGCGGAGCAAGTGGGCATTGAAGGTCGTTGGGGTTATTTCGACAAAGCCGGCCAGCTGCGGGACATGATCCAGAATCACCTGTTGCAGCTGCTTTGCCTGATCGCCATGGACCCACCGGCCGACCTGTCCGCCGACAGCATCCGTGACGAGAAGGTCAAGGTGCTCAAGGCCCTGGCGCCGATCAGCCCGGACGGCCTTACCACCCAAGTGGTGCGTGGCCAGTACATCGCCGGCTACAGCGCCGGCAAGCCGGTGCCGGGATACCTGGAAGAAGAAAACTCCAACACCCAGAGCGACACCGAAACCTTCGTCGCCTTGCGTGCCGATATCCGTAACTGGCGTTGGGCCGGTGTGCCGTTCTACCTGCGTACCGGCAAGCGCATGCCGCAAAAGCTGTCGCAGATCGTTATCCACTTCAAGGAACCGTCCCACTATATCTTCGCCCCCGAGCAGCGCCTGCAGATCAGCAACAAACTGATCATCCGCCTGCAACCGGACGAAGGGATTTCCTTGCGGGTAATGACCAAGGAGCAGGGCCTGGATAAAGGCATGCAACTGCGCAGCGGCCCGCTGCAACTGAATTTTTCCGACACCTACCGCAGTACGCGCATTCCGGATGCCTACGAGCGTTTGCTGTTGGAAGTGATGCGCGGCAATCAGAACCTGTTTGTTCGCAAAGATGAAATCGAAGCCGCGTGGAAGTGGTGTGACCAGTTGATCGCCGGTTGGAAAAAATCCGGTGATGCGCCCAAGCCGTATGCGGCGGGCTCCTGGGGGCCGATGAGCTCCATTGCACTGATCACGCGGGATGGGAGGTCATGGTATGGCGATATCTGAATTGAAACTGCCGCAGGGCGTCAGCGCCCATGAGTACCGTACGCCTGCGTTGCTGGCGGACGGTTTGGCTAACGATGTGGCCGAACAATTGCGCACGGCCATCAGCGCCCGTGGCGAAGCGACGCTGGTGGTGTCTGGTGGGCGCAGCCCGGTGGCGTTTTTCCAGAACCTGGCCAAGCAGGGCCTGGACTGGTCCAAGGTCACCATCACCCTCGCCGATGAGCGCTGGGTGCCGGTAGAGCATGCCGACAGCAATGCCGGCCTATTGAAGAAATATCTGCTGCAGGGCCCGGCCGCCAAGGCGCGGTTCCTCAGTTTGTACAGCGCCACCGCGAACCTGGAAGAGGCTGCCGAGCAGGCCGATCGCCTGCTGGCCGAACTGCCCGCCATCGATGTGCTGGTGCTGGGCATGGGCGATGACGGCCACACCGCGTCGTTGTTTCCAAACAGCCCGAACCTGAACGAAGCCCTGCAGCCCGACGGTACCCGCCGTTGCTGGCCCATGCTGGCGCCGACCGTGCCGCACCAGCGCCTGACCATGAGTCGCGCGTTGCTGGCCACGGCCCGCTACACCGTGCTGTCGATCTCCGGCAGTTCGAAATTGACCACTTTGAGCGCCGCGCTGGCCAGTGACGACGTCGCCGCCATGCCGATTCGCGCGTTTCTGCAACCTACTTTAGAGATTTACTGGTGCCCATGAGCCAAGGATCAGCCGCTATGAAAAGCCCTCAACCGACCGTGTCCATGGCGGATAAAGTTGCCTTGATCGACAGCCTCTGCGCCAAGGCGCGGATCCTGCCGGTGATCACCATCGCCCGCGAACAGGACATTCTGCCCCTGGCCGATGCCCTGGCGGCCGGCGGCCTGACGGCGCTGGAAGTGACCCTGCGTTCGGAGTTCGGCCTCAAGGCCATTCAGGTGCTGCGCGAGCAGCGCCCTGAACTGTGCACCGGCGCCGGCACCGTGTTGGATCGGCACATGCTGGAGGCCGCGGAAGTGGCCGGCTCGCAGTTTATCGTCACCCCGGGATTACCCGCGACTTGCTCGAAGCCTCGGTGCACAGCCCGATCCCGCTGTTGCCGGGTATCAGCAATGCGTCCGGCATCATGGAAGGCTATGGCCTGGGCTACCGTCGTTTCAAATTGTTCCCCGCTGAAGTCAGCGGTGGCGTAGCGGCAATCAAGGCCCTGGGCGGCCCGTTCGGCGAAGTGAAATTCTGCCCGACCGGCGGCGTCGGCCCGGCCAATATCAAAAGCTACATGGCGTTGAAAAACGTGATGTGCGTGGGCGGCAGCTGGATGCTCGACCCAGAGTGGGTCAAGAACGGCGACTGGGCACGCATCCAGGAAGTTACCGCCCAGGCCCTGGCGCTGTTGGATTGATCTGATTTACCGAATCGTTGTTGCTGTGCTTAACGGCATTTTTGCGGTGCACTTGGTCGGTGTACCGCTTTTTTTTGCCTGCAATAAAACTGCGCCTGCTTTTATAGAGGGCTGCGGTGCAGTTCGGTGATGGCATTGGCCAGATGATGGATGTCCGCCACCGAGGTGACCAACCCGGGGGTGATCCGGATACACGTCCCGAACGAGGCCCCGACACGGGTCGTGGTGAAGACGTTGTAGTCCTTGAGCAAACGGTCCGCCATCGCCTGCTGGTCCCGACCGCTGAATTTGAAAGCACTAATCCCGCAATACAGCCTCGGGTCATCCGGCGTCAGCACCTCGATCCCCGGCAATGACCGTACCTGGCTCACCCATGTATCCCGCAGGTAATTGACCCGCGCACCTTTGGCAGCCGCGCCACCCAGTGCGCGATGCTCATCCAATACCAGTGGCAAGGTCATCAGCGCCGGAAAATTCGGCGTGCTGTAGGACGTCCGCGCGCGTACATCGGTGATGGGGTAGTGGAACTCGCCCATGTCCGGGTCGATATCGGCCAGGCGCTCGGGGGCGATATACAGGAAGCCCAGGGTCAACGGTGCGCCGATCCATTTGTGCAGGTTGAACCCGGCGAACTGGATGCCCAGATCGGCCAAGTTGAAGTCGATCTGGCCAAGGGCGTGGGCACCGTCGAGGATCACGTCAACACCGTGCGTCCGTGCCGCCTGAGCAATGGCGGCCACTGGCATTACCAGCCCGGTGCGATGGGTAACGTGGGTCATGGCCATCAGCTTGAGACGCGGGTATTGGGCGAAGGCATCACGATAGGTCTGTAGCAGGCTGTCGAAACTGGCCGGATGGGCGTGGGACAGTTCGATAACCTCCACACCGCGATGCGCCGCCAGCCAGCGCATCGCGCCCTTGACCGTGTCGTACTCCAGATCGCTGATCAGCACTTGGTCACCCGGTTGCAGGCGGTTGTAGTTGCGGATCAGCGACTGCAAGGCTTCGGTGGCGTTGCGGGTGAATGCCACCGACTCGGGTTCCACCTCTATCAAGGCGGCGAGCTGGCGCCGGATCTCGATGTTTTCGCCCTGTTCGAAACGCTGGCGCACATACACCGCATTGCTGCGGTTGATAAACGCCACATGCTCCAGGTACTGGGCCTGCACCGCGCGGCTCATGCGGCCGAAGTAACCGTTCTCAAGATTGATAGGGCCTGGCTCGCAGTCATAGCGTTGAGCGATGGCTTGCCAATGCGCTTCGTTTTGGGCGTTGCTGGGCATGGGTGGGCTCTTAATGGCGTGGGGCAGGCTTGCCGTGTTTGGCGCGCAGCGGTTCGAGCAGTTCTGACAGACCGTTGTGGTCAATTTCCTGCATCAGCGCCAGCAGACCACCCAATTCGCCGTGGGGGAAACCTTCGCGAGCGAACCAGTTCAGGTAGGGGCCTGGCAAGTCGGCAATGATCCGCCCTTTGTATTTGCCGAAAGGCATTTCGCGGGTGATCAACAGTTCGAGCTTTTCCGGGTTCATGAACGTCAGACGGTTACGAGAGGAGCTTGGAAAATACAGGCATTCTGCATGAAGGCCAAATGACAGATCATGCAAATAACGTACATACAGATGGTTCAATATTTCGTAAATGATTGAATTTAAACAATAAAGTTATTTTTTAAAACCTGGCACGGGCGCTGCAATCATTAAGACAACCTTTCTCAACCCACATAAGGAATTGGAAAATGACTGACATCAACAAAGAATCGATCTCCGTACTTAACGACCTGATCGAAACCAGCATCGACGGCCAAAAAGGCTTTAAAGAGTGCGCTGAAGATATTAAGCACCCAGAACTCAAGGCGCTGTTTGCTAAGCGTTCTGCCGATTGCGCCACCGCTGCCGCCGAGCTGAAAACCGCCGTGCGTGCCTTGGGTGGCGATCCGGAAGATTCCGGCAGCGTTGCCGGCGCACTGCACCGTGGCTGGGTCGACGTGAAGTCGATGGTTACCGGTAAAGATGAAGAGGCTGTGCTGAACGAAGCCGAGCGCGGTGAAGACCACGCACTGAAGGCTTATCGTGAAGCGATCGAGAAGATCAACAAGCACAACCTGCTGGGCATTCGTGACTTGGTTGAGCGTCAGTACCACGGCGTGCAACGCAATCACGACCAGGTTAAAGCCCTGCGTAACCAGGCTCGCGCTCAGTCGTAAGCTTACCGCCTAGTCAATGTGGGATGGGGCTTGCCCCCGATAGCGGTGAATCAGTCGATGTTTGAATGACTGACTC
Source organism: Closterium sp. NIES-67 (assembly GCA_027943415.1). Taxonomy (NCBI): domain Eukaryota; kingdom Viridiplantae; phylum Streptophyta; class Zygnematophyceae; order Desmidiales; family Closteriaceae; genus Closterium; species Closterium sp. NIES-67. The sequence continues at coordinate 91,077 of BQMB01001845.1, forward strand.
ACCGCAATCGGGGCAAGCCCTCTCCCTCATTTGTATTCAGCCGATGCTGATCGGCGGCAGCTCGGTCAAGGTCACCACCTGCTGTTTACGCGGCGCAAGAATCTCTGCCTCGCCATCCACTACCAACTCGTCGCGCTGGTTGAACACGCGGGTGGCAATCCGCACGCGGAACTTGGGCAGTTTCTCCAGGATTTCCAGGCGCACCGTCAGGGTGTCGCCGATCTTCACCGGCTTCTGAAAGCTCATCTGCTGACCGATATAAATCGTGCCAGGCCCAGGCAGTTCACAGGCTACGGCTGCGCTGATCAAAGCGCCGCTGAACATGCCGTGGGCGATACGCTCCTTGAACATCGTGGCCTTGGCGTATTCGGCGTCCAGGTGCACCGGGTTGTGATCGCCGGACATTGCCGCGAACAGCTGGATGTCGCGCTCTTCGACAGTCTTGCTATAACTGGCGGTCTGGCCGACTTCAAGGGCTTCATACGGGGTGTTGGTTACCTGGGTCATCTAAGAGCGCATCCTGTGGCTAATCGGTAATTTAATTTGCTGATTTTAAAGGAAAATTTATTCGCAGCGGGCAGGCCGTTGCAAACTCAGGGCGTGATCCAGCCATGTCACCACATCCGCCGTGACTTGCGCACGATTGGTCTCATTGAACACTTCATGACGCGCCTGGGGGTAAATAGTCAGTTGCAGGTGCTGGCAGCCGGCCGCTTGCAGGGCTTGAGTCAGGTGGGTGAGACGCTTGCCCTCGCTCACCGGATCACATTCGCCGCCCATCACCAGAATCGGCAGGCCTGGATCGATCTGCGCGAGGTTGGACGCTTTGCTGATCTGCTGCAAGCCGCCTAGCAAATCCACCCACAGTTGGTTGGTGCAACGAAAACCGCAGAGAGGATCGTTGATGTACTTATCCACCTCATCCGGGTCGCGACTGAGCCAGTCGAAGGCCGTGCGGTTAGGTTTGAACGCTTTGTTGAAAGAGCCAAACGACAGGAAGTCGATCACGGCGCTGCGCCCCCGCAGGCCCTGGCGCAGGCGTTCGGCGCGAGCGATCAGGCGCGCGGCGCGGTACAGCGCCACCGGCTGGAAATTCGACCCACTGAGAATCGCCCCATGCAGGCTGGCACTGTGGTGCAGCAGATAAGCCTGGGCGATATAACTGCCCATGCTGTGCCCCAACAGTACGATCGGCAGCCCCGGATGCTGTTGGCCGATGTGTTGGTTGAGGCTGGCCAGGTCGCCTACCACTTTGTTCCAGCCATCGTGCTCGGCGAACAACCCCAGAGTGCCTTCATCGGCGGTCCGTCCATGGCCTCGCTGGTCCAGCGCGTACACACCGTAGCCCGCATCGCACAGGGCCTCGGCCAGGCGGGCGTAGCGCCCACTGTGCTCGGCCATGCCGTGGGACACCATTACCACAGCCTGGAGCGGCCCCTGTGGCAGCCATTGGTTGACGTATAGGCGGGTATGGTCGTTCGCAGTCAGCCAGAAGGTGCTGTGGTTCATGGCGGTTCCTTTGCTCGGTGTCGTTGCAGTGTATCGCTGATCTTCTGGCAAGCGGCTGATCAGTACAGGCCCTTGTAGGAAGATTCACGCAGTTGATGACACTCTTTCCTGTATTTGCCTGATTGGCCATAGCTGCTAACGTCCCCAAAGCTCCGCTTTCCATCGCAGCATAAAAGCGGCCGGACACACTCAGGTACAGAGGACAAGAATAATGCAACCTGATTTCTGGAATGACAAACGCGCGGCGGGCGTTCCCAATGACATTGACCTCACCACCTACAAGTCGGTGATCGAAGTCTTCGAGCGTTCCTGCAAAGCCTTTGCCGACCGTCCGGCATTCAGCAATATGGGGGTGACCCTGACCTACGCCGAGCTTGAGCGCCAGAGCGCGGCGTTCGCCGGTTACCTGCAGCATCACACCGACCTCAAGCCCGGCGAGCGCATCGCCGTGCAGATGCCCAACGTATTGCATTACCCCATCGCGGTGTTCGGGGCGCTGCGCGCCGGGTTGATCGTGGTCAACACCAACCCCTTGTACACCCCGAGGGAAATGCGCCACCAATTCAAGGATGCCGGCGTGCGGGCGCTGGTCTACCTCAACCTGTTCGGTTCACGGGTGCAGGAAGTGTGTGCCGACACCGAGATTGACTACCTGATCGAAGCCAAAATGGGCGATTTCCTGCCCGCCGCCAAAGGCTGGCTGGTCAACACCGTGGTCGACAAGGTCAAGAAGATGGTCCCGGCCTATCACCTGCCACGCGCAGTATCGTTCAAGCGTGCCCTGCGCATGGGCGCGGGCCTGGGTGTGACCCGTCACCCGGTGACCCTGGATGACATCGCCGTGTTGCAATACACCGGCGGCACCACCGGCCTGGCCAAGGGCGCGATGCTGACCCACGGCAATCTGGTGGCCAATATGCAGCAGGCGCGGGCGTGCATGTCCCAGGTCAGCGATAACGGCCAGCCGCTGGTACGGGAAGGGCAGGAGGTGATGATCGCGCCGCTGCCGCTCTACCACATCTATGCCTTTACGGCGAACTGCATGTGCATGATGGTGACCGGCAACCACAACGTGCTGATCACCAACCCGCGCGACATCGGCGGGTTTATCAAAGAGCTGAAAAAGTGGCGGTTTTCCTGCCTGCTGGGGTTGAACACCCTGTTTGTCGCGCTGATGGACCATCCGGATTTCAAGACCCTGGATTTCTCGCACCTCAAGATCACCAATTCCGGCGGTACCGCGCTGGTCAAGGCCACCGCCGAGCGCTGGAAGGCCCTGACCGGCTGCACCATCGGCGAAGGCTACGGCCTGACCGAAACCTCGCCGGTGGCCAGCACCAACCCCTACGGTAGCCAATCGCGGCTGGGCACCGTGGGTATTCCAGTGCCGGGTACGGCCATGAAGGTGATCGATGACGAAGGCCGCGAATTGCCCCTCGGGGAGCGTGGCGAACTGTGTATCAAGGGCCCACAAGTGATGAAGGGCTACTGGCAGCAACCGGCGGCAACCGCCGACACCCTGGATGCCGAAGGGTGGTTGAAAACCGGTGATATTGCGGTGATCGACACCGATGGCTTTGTGAGCATTGTGGACCGCAAGAAAGACCTGATCATCGTCTCCGGCTTCAACGTGTACCCGAACGAAATCGAAGACGTGGTCATGGCCCACCCAGCAGTGGCCAGCTGCGCGGTGATCGGCGTGCCGGACGAGCGCACGGGGGAGGCGGTGAAGCTGTTCGTGGTGGCGCGGGCTCAGGGGGTAAGCCTTGAAGAGCTGAAGGCGTACTGCAAAAGCAACTTCACCGGCTACAAGGTGCCCAAGCACATCGTGTTGCGTGAGTCGTTGCCGATGACGCCGGTGGGCAAGATCCTGCGCAGGGAGCTGCGCGACATCGCCTGACCCTGAAGTGAAGTGCAATCAAAATGTGGGAGGGGGCTTGCCCCCCGATGGCAGCGCAACAGTCACCATTTGTATCGACTGTTTAATGTCATCGGGGGCAACCCCCTTCCACATTTGTCTGTGTTTAATCTGCTAAGCCTTGTTCTAGAGCCTTTTTTGCGGATATAGAATCTTTGCTCTAAAAATGACCATTAGATATTCATGAGTCATGTTTATGACTGTAGGGCCCTCTTTTGGCTCTAGTCGGCCCTCGGCAAAGCTGCTACTCTCGGCGCGCTTTGTGACCTCTCGGCCTGCTTGAACGCGCCAGACTCACCTTAAAACTTAAAAAACATACACCAATAATAATCGCATCAAATGCGATGATGAATTCGCGTCGCTGAGGAGTGGGCTTCCATGAACGAAGACTTTTGGAAGGATAAGTACCCCGCCGGGATTGCTGCAGACATCAATCCAGACGAGTATCCAAATATTCAGGCGGTACTTAAACAGTCCTGCCAGCGCTTCGCTAACAAACCGGCGTTCAGCAACCTGGGCAAGACAATCACCTACGGTGAGTTGTACGAATTGTCCGGCGCCTTCGCCGCCTACCTGCAACAGCATACCGACTTGAAGCCTGGCGATCGAATCGCCGTGCAACTACCCAACGTTTTGCAATACCCAGTCGCTGTGTTCGGTGCCATCCGCGCCGGCCTGATTGTGGTCAACACCAACCCGCTGTACACCGCGCGGGAAATGGAACACCAGTTCAACGATTCCGGCGCCAAGGCGCTGGTCTGCCTGGCCAACATGGCTCACTTGGCGGAAAAGGTCGTGCCCAAGACCGCCGTCAAGCATGTGATCGTCACCGAAGTCGCGGACCTGCTGCCGCCGCTCAAGCGCCTGCTGATCAACAGCGTCATCAAGTACGTGAAGAAAATGGTCCCGGCGTATCACTTGCCCCAGGCGATCAAATTCAATGACGTGCTCGCCAAGGGACGCGGTCAACCGGTCAGCGACGCTAACCCGGTCAGTAGCGACGTGGCCGTGCTGCAATACACCGGCGGCACCACCGGCGTCGCCAAGGGCGCAATGCTGACCCACCGCAACCTCGTGGCCAACATGCTGCAGTGCAAGGCGCTGATGGGCTCCAACCTCAATGAAGGTTGCGAGATCCTGATCACACCGCTGCCGCTGTACCACATCTATGCATTCACCTTTCATTGCATGGCGATGATGCTGATCGGCAACCACAACATCCTGATCAGCAACCCGCGCGACCTGCCGGCGATGGTCAAGGAACTGTCGAAGTGGAAGTTCAGCGGCTTCGTCGGCCTGAACACGCTGTTCGTAGCGTTGTGCAACAACGAAGCCTTCCGCAAGCTGGACTTCTCCGCGCTGAAGGTCACCCTCTCCGGCGGTATGGCCCTGCAACTGGCAGCGGCCGAGCGTTGGAAAGCCGTGACCGGTTGCGGTATCTGCGAAGGTTACGGCATGACCGAGACCAGCCCGGTGGCCACCGTGAACCCGATCCAGCATATCCAGATCGGCACCATCGGCATTCCGGTGCCTTCGACGGTGTGCAAGGTCATCGCCGACGATGGCACCGAGCTGCCGTTGGGTGAAACCGGCGAGCTGTGCGTCAAGGGCCCACAAGTGATGAAGGGCTACTGGCAGCGCCAGGATGCCACCGACGAGATGCTCGACAGCGACGGTTGGCTCAAGACCGGCGACATCGCGATCATCCAGCCCGATGGCTATATGCGCATCGTTGATCGCAAGAAAGACATGATCCTGGTTTCCGGCTTCAACGTGTACCCCAACGAGCTGGAAGACGTACTGGCGGGCCTGCCGGGCGTGTTGCAGTGTGCAGCCATCGGCGTGCCGGACGAGAAGTCCGGGGAACACATCAAGCTGTTTATTGTGGTCAAGCCGGGTGCGACCCTGACCAAGGAGCAGGTGATGGAGCACATGCGCGCCAACGTCACTGGCTACAAGGTGCCCAAGGCGGTGGAATTCCGCGATGCCTTGCCGACGACCAACGTCGGCAAGATCCTGCGTCGCGAGTTGCGCGATGAAGAGCTGAAGAAACTCGGTCTTAAAAAGTAACGTAATTCAAATGTGGGAGGGGGCCAAGCCACCTCCCACATTTTTTCTGACCGCGGCTCTTACAGGGCAAACTGCGCGAAGTTCACACCCGCACCCGCCGGACGCACATCTTTCAAGAACGAATCCTTATCCGCGCTCAGCTCCAGAGTGATCTCCGGCTTGCGCTTGCCCGCATTACGCACCACCAGCCCTTCGAGTTTCTCGCGCAGAAACACCGTCGGCACCTTCAGGTGCAACAACTGGTCGGTCTCGGCGTTGTGCATCAGCAGGTGAATCCACTCGTACTGGCCCACCGCAATCCGTGCCACCGGCAGATCGAACCACCAGATGTTGCGTTTGCGGTCCAGGTCGGTGAAATGGCAGTTGTTGACGCCGAGTACGGCACCGCCCAGTTCCTGGTTTCTGCGGGCAATGGCCTGTGCTTTATTGAGTTTCATAACCTTCCTACGGGATCTGTTATTCAGCCTTATAGCCTGAATGTGCCGCGCATTCTCATGGGTTGGCCGCAAAACATAAAGCCCAACCTGTGCGCACCGATCAAATGCACCCTGAAAATAATTGAAACTCTGCCGAATCCGCTCCGGTCAATCTTCATGTAACGACCAATAACCCTTGATTGTTCTTTCGGAGAAATACCATGGGCAGCACAGCGGATAAGGCAAAAGGCTTGGCCAACGAAGCGGTCGGCAACATTAAGCAAGGTGTCGGCAAAGCCACCGATAACGACAAAATGCGCGCTGAAGGCGTCGTCCAAGAGAAGAAGGGCGAAGCTCAGCAGGCGGTCGGCAAAACCAAAGATGCCGTTAAAAAAGCCACCAAGTAACGCTGGCTTTGGCGGGTGTGAACTCGCCGTCCTGCGGCCATCCACGGATGGCCGTTTTTGTGTCGCCTGCTGCAACTAAAGTTTGGAAATTGTTTCAAAGTCGCCAGATGGGCTACTTTGATGTAGAAAACGGCCCTTGAGTCGCCCATGACCTTATCCTCTTTGCGGCGAAAGGAGACGCTATGATTTTTCCAGTACTTGATGGTCTCAAGCTGCACAAAGTGCTGTTGCGCACCGTCAAGGAATTCGTCGACGACGAAATGCCCACCTATGCCTCGGCGCTGGCTTACCAGATGCTGTTCTCGCTGTTTCCGTTCCTACTGTTTTTGATTGCGCTGATTGGTTTTCTGCACCTGCCGGACTTCTTCAGTTGGCTACGCCTGCAATCGGAGCTGGTGCTGCCGCCCCAGGCGTTGGAGCAGGTCAATCCGGTGATCGACCAGTTGCAGCAATCCAAGGGTGGCCTGCTGTCGGTGGGTATTGTGATCGCGCTGTGGACGGCCTCGGCCGGCGTGCGCCTGATGATGAGCGCCATGAACGCTGCCTACGATGTGGTCGAAGGTCGGCCGATCTGGAAGCGTTTTCCGCTGTCGATCTTTTACACCGTAGGCATCGCCGGGATGTTGCTCGCCGCCGCCGCGCTGATGGTGCTCGGCCCACAGGTGATGGAGTGGCTGGCCGGGCAGATCGGCATGCAGGAATTCGTGGTCACCCTGTGGACCATCGTGCGTTGGCCGCTGATCGTGATTCTGCTGATGTTCGCCGTGGCGCTGATGTACTACGTGATGCCCGATGTTGAACAGAAATTTCGCTTTATCACCCCTGGTTCCGTACTGGCGGTGGTGGTGTGGATCATTGCCTCGCTGGGGTTTGGCTACTACGTCAAGACCTTCGCCGATTACAACGCCATGTACGGCAGCATCGGTGCGATCATCGTGCTGCTCCTATACTTTTACATATCATCCGCCGTGCTGTTGCTGGGCGCGGAGATGAATGCGGTGATTGAACACATGTCAGCCGAAGGCAAGGAACCGGGGGCCAAGGATTTCGATGAGCCGCCGGTCCATGAGAAACAACATGTTTCCGGCCTTGGCCGTGACCATTCCATTAAGCCCACTACTGACGAAGCCTGATTAATGATCCGTGAAATCCTGAAAGTGGGCGATGAACGCTTGCTACGCATCGCCCCTCCGGTTCCGCCGGAAATGTTCGACAGCCCCGAACTGTGGCAATTGATCGATGACATGTTCCAGACCATGGAGCATGTGGGCGGTGTAGGCCTTGCCGCGCCGCAGATCGGCGTGGATCTGCAATTGGTGATCTTCGGTTTTGAGAGCAGCGAGCGCTACCCGGACGCACCGGCCGTGCCCCAGACCATCCTGATCAACCCACTGATCACGCCACTCAGCCCGGTGCTGGAAGAGGGCTTCGAAGGTTGCCTGTCGGTGCCTGGCCTGCGCGGTGCGGTGAACCGCTACCAGCAGATCCGTTATGAAGGTTTCGATCCCAAGGGCGAGCCTATCGTGCGCTTTGCCGATGGCTTCCATGCGCGGGTGGTGCAACACGAATGCGACCATCTGATCGGCCGGTTATACCCATCGCGCATCACCGACTTCAGCAAGTTCGGCTTCATCGACGTGATGTTCCCGGAGTTGGATCCCGCCACGGCGGATTAACCAAAGAAATGCCGATCAGCATGTGGAAAAAGGGGCTTTCCCAATAGCCTTAGTTAGCTACACAAAATCCAAGCCTGCGCACCACACGGGATCGGCCCATAAAGTGGTTGTGGTGAGCGGGCTTACCCCGCGCCGGGCCGCGAAGCGGCCCTCTCTCCAGACACCGCGGTGTGCCAGACAAAAAGCATGGGCCCATTCCCTCTCGGTCACCTGCTATCCGAGGGCGGCCTCACTCCCGATTCCAAGCCCATGGCGATCATCGGTTTGTTGCGCTTGTAACGCACCAGCCGCTCGCCGAGGGACTGCGGCAATCGCGTGTCCTGGGTAAAGCCTATCCGCTGATACAACCGCTCCAAGTCAGGATGGCACAACAACCATACCGTGCCCTCGGCTGACGCCACTGCCTCAAGGATCAACCGCGTCGCCAAACCCTGGCTGCGATAATCCGGCGCCACAAACACGCCGGTCAGCCACTGCCCGCCCACCACGGGTGTCAGGCACAACCCGGCGACAATGTCGCCATCGCGCGCCACCCATAAACGCCCGCCCTTGAGCGCCTTCATCGATGAATCGTGGCGGCGGTAAAACTTGTTCAGCAGCGGCCATAGGGGCTCTGGCAGTGGATCAATGGGCAACTCGGGCATGGTATTCAAGCAGGCGTCGTGATGGGGGCCAAGATTATAAGCGCCTTCTGCCGGGCAATAGGTGGTATACCCAATGCTGCATCCCTTCACAGTGGAGTACGCAGCATGGCTAAAGGCATGGATTCAAAGAAAGCCGCGAAGAAAAAACCGGCAAAGACCGCCGATGAAAAACGCGCAGACAAGAAAGCCAAGAAATCCGAAACAGGTCTGTTCGGGCACTGATCCGCAAACGCCTGCTCGCTCAGGTGCGAGCAGGCTTGCGAAGCCATTCGACGACGACACGATCATGCTGGATGAACGCAGCGTTCTTGGAGGCTTCGCGAGCAAAAAACTCGCGGCCAGTGACGTCAGATGGCCGCCAGGGTTTCTTTAAACGTTCGCGCCTGAGGCTCAGCTGTCTTTGCCGCTACTTGTTGTTCCTGTTGCTGCTTCAAGCGTTCAGCCACTTGCTTGGAAATCGCGTCCTGCTTTTCCTGGGACATATTCTGCACATCCGCCTCGGTCAGCCCTTGTTCCTTGAGCAATTGCTCGCGGATGCGTTCGGCAGGGGATTTGCTCATATAGTCAGTGAATTCCGCGCGAGCCCCGGAGGTCGAGCTGGTTGCCGGTACTTCACTGGCGGTACTGGCTGTCTGCAATTGCACGCGGGTCTTGGCGAAGGCTTCGTCGATACGGTCGGCGGCTTTGTCCAATTCCTTCTGCGCGGCCGGTACGGTCACGTTTTGCTGCGCCGCTTGCAGGGCGCCGCTGTACAGCGCGCTGGCGGCGGCGTTGGCGGGGTCCATGTCGGGTCGCTTGATCTGTTGAACGGTCGACACGGCTTGGGTGTTGTTGTTTACCAGCATGATCGGTCACCTGTGTAATGTTCGGTGCCACAGCCGGAGCAAATAACATGCCGAGTGCCAGACCCCCGGTTTTGCTGGGGCGGCGCGCCGTCGGCGGCAACACTTATCCCGCCAACGGCCAATCGTTGCCGTCAATGGGCGATATGTTCCAGGGCCAGGTTGCGCGTACGTGGCCCGAACCAACTGATGGTGATCATCACAATCAGCATGCTGCTGGCGATAAATGCCAGCACCCCAGGTGTGCCCAGGTGTTCGAGGATGAACCCGATCAGCAGGCTGCTGAACACCGTCGACAAGCGGCTGAACGAGTAACAGAACCCCACCGCCCGCGCACGGATATTGGTGGGGAACAGTTCGCTCTGGTACGAGTGATAACTGAAGCTCAGCCAGGCATTGCAGAAGGTAATCATCACGCCGCAGAACACCAGCCCTACCGCCGTGGTCTGTAGTGCGAACAGGCTGCCGAAGATCACGGCGCCCATGGCCGAGCCGACGATCTGCCACTTGTTTTCAAAGCGGTTGGCCACCTTCACGAACAGCAATGGCCCCAGCGGGTAGGCGAGGGTGATGATAAAGGCGTACAGCAGGCTGTGGGTCACACTCACGCCCTGACCCGACAAGAGCGCCGGCAACCAATTGCCAAAGCCGAAAAAGCCGATGGCCTGGAACACATGGAACACGATCAGCATCAACGCCCGGCGCCGATACGGCGGTTGCCAGATATCGGCAAAGCGCCCGCTGCCCTGCACGCTGACGGCCTCTGGCTCGGGCTCGTCCAGCGGTTTACCGTGATCCTTGCGGCAGCGCGCCTCCAGGCTGTCCATGATCTGTCCGGCCTCGTCGAAGCGGCCTTGTTGCGCGAGCCAGCGCGGTGACTCCGGCAAGCGCTTGCGCAGTTGCCAGATAAATAACGCAAACACCGCGCTGCTAAGCACCACCCAGCGCCAACCGGCGATGCCGAACGGCGCCTGGGGCACCAGCCACCACGACATCAACGCCACCGCCGGGACCGACAGAAACTGGATAAAAAATGCGAAGGCAAACGCCGAACTGCGCATGCGCTTGGGCACCAGTTCCGAAAGATAAGCGTCGATGGTCACCAGTTCGATGCCCAGGCCGATCCCCACCAGAAAACGCATGCCGATAATGCCCAGGGCGGATGTTTGGATACCCATCAACACCGTGGCCACCGTGTACCAGATCAGCGCAAAGGTGAAGATCGCACGACGCCCGAAGCGGTCGGCAATCGGGCTGAGCAGGCTGGCGCCAAGGAACAGGCCCAGAAAGGTCGCCGAGGCGAATGCGGCCTGGTCGGAGAAACCGAACACGCCTTCACTGCCGGTGTGAAAAATCCCATCGCTGATTAGGCCGGGGCTGATATAGGCGGTCTGGAACAGGTCATACAGCTCAAAAAAACCACCGATGGACAGCAGCGCCACCAAGCGCCAGACGGTAGCGACGGCGGGCAGGCGGTCGATGCGTGCGCTGATGTGGGCAGCGCGCAGCGGGTCGATGCCGTCTGTGGTTGAAGCGGCGAGTATGGACATGGTGAGCGATTCCAGGTGCAGGACCTGGAATCTTAGCTGGCTAACGGAAATCGCTGCTTGTTAAATGGCAGGGCACGCCGGGCATATTTGGCGATTTATTGCGTTTACCGCTTATGGCTCAAGATTTTATGGCGCAACAATCAATTATGCCCGTCCAGGGCGAACGCCTTGAAGCCCGCATGCTGGCTGAGCCTTTCGTAATAGGCCGCCACCGCCGGAAAATGCGGATGCTCCATCGGCGTCATGCGCCAGCGGTGCACCGACAGGCCGATAAGGATGTCGGCCAGGGTGAACTCATCGCCGGCGACGTAGGCCTGCGTCTTGGCCAGCTGCTGTTCGAGGATGGCCATCTTGTCGTTCCAGCCCTGCACGCCGGCCTGGATACGTTGCGGGTCCTGATAGTCCGGGTTTTTGCGCACCAAGGCGTGGAACGCGTAGCCCCATGACGGGTTCAGCTCGGTGGCCTGCCAGTCCATCCACTGCTCCACCCGGGCCCGGGGCGCGGGCTCGGCGGGCAGCAGATCATGCCGTTGGTAAAGGCCGACCAGGTAACGGCAAATGGTGTTGGATTCCCACAACACGCCGTGGTCATCGATCAGCACCGGCACCTGGGCGTTGGGGTTCAGGGCCATGAACTCAGCGGATTGGGTGGGTGTGTAGCCGATGCCCCAGTCTTCACGCACGTAGTCGATGCCCAGTTCCTGGCAGGTCCAGAGCACTTTTCGCACGTTGATGGAGGACGTGCGGCCCAAGATTTTCAGTGAGTGTCCCATGGTGCTTTCCTGGCGATGGAGAGAAGGACAATCTAGCAGGGGCGGCAGGTTACGGCGATATTTCCACGCGGACACGGTTGAAAGGGTGAGAGGAGCAAGCCCCTTCCCACCGGCTGAACGGTTAAGCGCTCAACAGCGCGGGGTATGCTGATCCATGGCTTTGCCGACCAGCAATACGCTCAGCTCACTCAATTGATAAATGGCCAAGGCGATATCGCGGTGTTTGCCGGTGAGGTCATCGGACAGGTTGAGCAGCAAGGTGCTGACGGAACAGACGGTTTCGTAACTGTTGATCAGCAGGGTTTCGGTGGGGGCATCGGGGGTGACGGTGAAAAGCGTATGCGCGGGATGTGGGCTTGGCATGTTGAAGAACCTGATATGGGCTGATACCTCATCGCTACTAAACGAGGGTGGCAGCTGTACGCAGGTTAGTAGACCGGTATCCCACACAACCCGGCGCACCCGAAGGCGCCCTGCGCACAGCCACCATCAAGCATCGATTGGCTCATGCATCTTGTGTTGGGAAGCGCGGGCTACTAAACCCGATCACCGAGAAATTCAGCGACCGGCAAACCTTAAAGACCGCCCTCCAGGCGCACAAGCCGGCGGATTCTGGCGTAAGCGTAGGCAACCGGGCAAGACGCTTAACGCAATGTCAGCCGCTTCCTACACCCGTCCTACGTACTCTCCCGCACCCGCAACTCAAACCCCATATCCACCACCGGCTTGGCGATCTTGTTGCCCGCCATGATCGTCAATAAATGCTCCGCCGCACGCCGGCCAATCGCTTCGCGCGGGGTGCTGATGCTGCTCAGGCGCGGCACCATGAAGGACGAGGAGGGCAAGTCGTTGAAGCCCAGCACTGCCACGCGTTCCGGCACTTTGATGTTATGGCGCAGGGCTTCGAGCAAGGCGCCCTGGCCAGGTCGTCGTTGCCGAAGAAAATCGCGTCCACCTCCGGATGGCTGGCCAGCAACTGCAGGAACAATTCGCCGCCCAGGCCCACAGAGGAGGGGCGCGGAGTCAGCAGTTCCAAGGCGGGGTCGTACAGGCCGGCCTGTTGCAGCGCACGGCGAAAGCCTTCGCCGCGCAGCAGGGTGCGTTGGTCCAGCTGCGCGCCGATGTAGGCCAGGCGCTTGCGCCCACGGGCGATCAAGTGCGCCGCCGCCGTTTCGCCGGCGGCCAGTTGCGAGAAACCCACGCAGTTCACGCCGGCATTCGGGTCCAGGTCCATCATGTAGACGCAGGGCACGTTGCTGGCCTCGACCATCCGTCGGGCGCTTTCGGTGCGGTCGAAGCCGGTCAGCAGCAAGCCACGGGGCTGGTAAGCCATGTAATTGCGCAGCAGGTTTTCTTCTTCGTCGCGCGAGTAGTGGGAGTTGCCGATCAACACTTCGAAGCCTTTGGGCCGCAGCACCTGGTGGATGGCTTCGAGGGTTTCGATAAACAGCAGGTTGGACAGCGAGGGCACCAGCACCACCACCGAATGGCTCTGGGCCGAGGCCAGTGCGCGGGCAGCGGGGTTGACCACGTAGTTCAATTCAGCAGCGGCCTGTTGGACTTTCTCCACCAACTCCGTCGCTACGGTGCTGATGCCGCGCAGGGCGCGTGAGGCGGTAATGGGGCTGACGCCGGCCAGGCGGGCGACTTCGTTGAGGGTGGGGCGCCCTGTGGTGCGTAGTTTTTATCGTTCTTAGAGGTCATCAGGCGGCTTGCCAAACAAAAATCGAGGCACTAAGGTAGCGCTGTCTCCAAAAGGCTGCAAATACTTGAACGTTGGGTTGCCTGATCCTGTTCAAACCGTTGGAGCGGATGCACGCGTCACTCCATAAAAAAAGACAAGACGGCGCGGGAAAAGCCTGTTTTTGCACTAGCCTTACAGCGTGCAAAGGTAGCGCTATCTGCGTCCTGAGGTGTTTCATGAGTCAACCTGTTACCGCCCTGGTCATCATGGGTGTTGCCGGCTGCGGCAAGACCAGTGTCAGCGAGGCCGTGTGCCGCCTCAACGGCGCCACCGCCATTGAAGGCGACAGCTTTCACCCTGCCGCGAACATCGAAAAGATGAGTGCCGGCCACCCCCTCAACGACGACGACCGCGCCGGCTGGCTCGATATCCTCTGCGATGAGCTGCGCCGCTCGCTCAAGGCCGGTCAACACCCGGTACTGACCTGCTCGGCCCTTAAGAAAAAATACCGCGACCACCTGCGCGAAGCCGCGCCGGGCCTGGGTTTCGTGTTTCTGGAACTGACCCGTGAAGTGGCCGCCGACCGCGTGTCCCACCGCCCCGGCCATTTCATGCCCGCCAGTCTGATCGACAGCCAGTTCGCCACCCTCGAATCGCCCATAGGCGAGCCACTGACCCTGGCCCTCAACGCCAGCGAAGACAGCGTCGAGCAACTGGCCGAGCAGACCGATGCCTGGTGGCGTGAGCACGGTTTTGAACCATCCAAATAATTTTTTGCCGGACAAGATAGCGCTATCCCCGGCAGCGAATTCAACACCCGCTTTAATAACAACAACAAACAGGAGAGACCCCCATGTTTGGCATGTCCCACGAGTCCTACCTACTGCTTGATGCAGTAGTCACTATTATCGGGTTGATCGTATTGATCACCCGGTTCAAGGTTCACCCCTTTATTGCGTTGATCATCGCGGCGGGCTTTCTTGGCCTGACCTCGGGCATGCCCGTGGACAAGATCATCAAGGCGTTCCAGGACGGTTTCGGCGGGGTGCTCGGCTTTGTCGGCATCATCCTCGCCTTGGGCACGATGCTCGGCAAAATGATGGCCGAGTCCGGCGGTGCCGATCAGATCGCCCAGACCTTGATCCGCGCCTTCGGTAAGGAAAAAGTCCAGTGGGCCATGATGTTCGCCGCGTTCCTGGTGGGCATTCCGTTGTTCTTCGAGATCGGCTTTGTACTGCTGATCCCGCTGGTGTTTATCGTCGCGCGCCGCACCGGTGTGTCGCTGATCAAAATCGGCATCCCGCTGCTCGCCGGCCTGTCAGCGGTGCACGGCCTGGTACCGCCGCACCCGGGCCCGCTGCTGGCCATCGGCGTGTTTGGCGCGGACATCGGCAAGACCATCCTGTACGGCCTGATCGTCGCACTGCCGACCGCCATCATCGCCGGCCCGATCTTCGGTACGTTTATCGCCAAGTACATCCCGGGCAACCCGTCCCAGGAACTGGTGGATCAACTGGCCCGCGAGCCGGAAAGCAAAGACCTGCCGAGCTTTGGCATCACGCTGGTTACCGTGCTGCTGCCGGTGTTCCTGATGCTGCTCAAAACCTTTGCCGACATCGCCTTCGCCGAAGGCCACGTCGTGCGTAACTGGATGGACATGATCGGTCACCCGATCACCGCGTTGCTGCTGGCACTGTTGCTGTCGTTGTATACCTTCGGTGCGCGTCAGGGCATCCACTCCAAGCAGATCCTCAACTGCT
Organism: Closterium sp. NIES-67; assembly: GCA_027943415.1. Taxonomy (NCBI): domain Eukaryota; kingdom Viridiplantae; phylum Streptophyta; class Zygnematophyceae; order Desmidiales; family Closteriaceae; genus Closterium; species Closterium sp. NIES-67. The sequence continues at coordinate 106,326 of BQMB01001845.1, forward strand.
CGACGCCAGCCTTGCGCCGACCGCCGCGATCATCCTGATCATCGGTGCCGGTGGTGGCTTCAAGCAGATGCTGGTGACCAGCGGCGTGGGCGATGTTATCGGGCATATGGCCGTCACCGCGCAGATCAACCCGATCCTGCTGGCGTGGCTGGTGGCGGCGGTGATTCGCGTGGCAACCGGTTCGGCCACCGTGGCCACCATTACTGGCGCCGGCATTGTGGTGCCGGTGGTGGGCATGATTCCGGGGGTTAACCGCGAGTTGCTGGTGCTGGCGACGGGGGCGGGTTCGTTGATCCTGTCTCACGTCAACGATGCGGGGTTCTGGCTGGTCAAGCAGTACTTCAACATGACCGTGGCCGAGACGTTCAAGACCTGGACCGCGATGGAAACCATCCTGTCCGTAGTGGCGTTGATCTTCATTATGTTGCTGTCGTTGGTGGTCTAACAGGCAAACCACAAGGCAAGGGTGAAAACCCAATCAAATGTGGGAGGGGGCTTGCCCCCGATAGCGGTGGATCGGTCACTTGATGCAGTGACTGACACTCAGCTATCGGGAGCAAGCCCCTCCCACATGTTTAACTCATTTCTGCAACAGAATGGCTCAGGCTTTCTGGATCAACCCATCCGCCCGGAACATCCCGCGAATCCCACGCACCGCTTGGCGAATGCGGTCCTGGTTCTCGATCAGCGCGAAGCGCACATGATCATCCCCATACTCGCCAAAGCCGATCCCCGGTGACACGCACACCTTGGCTTCCAGCAGCAGCTTCTTGGCAAATTCCAACGAGCCCATGGCGGCATACTGCTCGGGAATCTTGGCCCACACGTACATCGACGCCTTTGGATTCTCTACCATCCAGCCCAGCTCATGCAGGCCCTTGACCAGTACGTTGCGGCGCTGACGGTATTGCTCGGCGATGTCTTTCACACACTGTTGGTCGCCTTCCAATGCCGCAATCGCCGCCACTTGCAGCGGGGTGAAGGTGCCGTAGTCGTGGTAACTCTTGATCCGCGCCAGGGCGTTGACCAGTTCCGGGTTGCCCACCATAAAGCCGATGCGCCAGCCGGCCATGTTGTAGCTCTTGGACAGGGTGAAAAACTCCACCGCAATGTCCTTGGCGCCCGGTACCTGCATGATCGACGGAGCTTTCCAGCCGTCATAGACGATATCGGCGTAGGCCAGGTCATGGATCACCAGCACGTCATACTGCTTGGCCAGGGCGATGACCCGCTCGAAAAAATCCAGCTCCACGCACTGCGCGGTGGGGTTGGACGGGAAACCGAGGATCATCATTTTCGGCTTGGGGATCGAACCGCGGATCGCCCGTTCCAGCTCGGCGAAGAAATCCACGCCAGGCACCAGCGGCACCGAGCGCACCTGGGCGCCGGCAATCACGGCACCGTAGATGTGAATCGGGTAGCTGGGGTTGGGCACCAGCACGGTGTCGCCTTGATCCAGGGTGGCCAGCATCAAGTGCGCCAGGCCTTCCTTGGAACCAATGGTGACGATGGCTTCGGACTCGGGGTCGATGTCCACTTCATAACGGTCTTTGTACCAGCGCGAAATCGCTCGACGCAGGCGCGGAATGCCTTTGGAGGTGGAGTAACCATGGGTGTCTTCACGCTGGGCCACTTGCACGAGTTTTTCAACGATGTGCGGCGGCGTGGCGCCGTCGGGGTTACCCATGCTCAAGTCGATGATGTCTTCGCCGCGCCGACGCGCAGCCATCTTCAGCTCGGCAGTGATATTGAACACGTAAGGGGGGAGTCGATCGATGCGCGCAAAGCGGCGCGGCGAACCTTGTTCGGCCATTGTTGCCTCGAGAGTACGTAAGCGCCCGGAACCGTCCGAGCGACGTTGGCCACTGCGGTGGCCTGCGGGGCAGACAATACGGTCGGTGATGGCAAGTTGTCCAGATCCGTAGGAAAATTTTCTGCATGGAGTACAGTCCGGGTATGCCCCTATACTCGATGCGGGTTTGTTCCCTCATAAGAAGGAGACTGTTCGTATGGATCAGCAGACAAAACAACCGTTGGAACCGCGCATGGAAGAAGGCAATGCCATGGTGATCGCAGGGGTGCAAGGGCGGTATTCCAAGGCAACCGTGGGCGATATTCCACGCTTGTGGGAGTTATTCGACAGCTGCATCAAAGAGATCAAGCGACG
>BQMB01001846.1:0-71422 GCA_027943415.1 Closterium sp. NIES-67
GATGAGGGGAAGGGTCTGAGTCTCTCTCCCTCATCCCCTCAGACCCTCATCTCCCTCATCCCCCTTGTCCTGTAGAAGGGGGATGAGGGGGATGTGGGGGATGTGGGGGATGTGGGGGATGAGGGTCTGAGTCCTGACTTGCAAAGGATAGAGTGCCCCGTTGATCTCTCCACGTCCTCTTCTCCCCCCCCCCTCCCCCTCCCCCCTTCCCCTCTCCGCCGCTTCCCCTCCCATTCTCTCTCCTCAGCCACCCTATGTTGTAAGTTCTCTGGGAGCGATTGGTTCGAGTGCATGCACATATCTATCTAGGGCCTGCACATCGTGAGATGAAATGCCTCAAATGTTCTGTCCTGTGTGCTATACTTTCCCCCACATGCTCGCATGCCGGTACTACATGTGTATGCGGATGGATTGGCCTGATGACATGGCATGGCATGGCATGACATGGATGGCCTGGCATGGCCTGGCCTGGCATGGCCTGGCATGGCATGGCATGGCCTGGCATGGCATGGCATGGCATGGCATGGCATGGCTTGGCTTGGCATGGCATGGCTTGGCATGGCATGGCATGGCATGGCTTGGCATGGCATGGTATGGCATGGCATGGCATGGCATGGCATGGCTTGACATGGCATGGTGTCATGAGTGGCGGTGTGCAGACTTTCAGCGACACATTGAGTGCATGTGGTGCGGGCCTCACACTCATCGATGCCCTGGTGAGCCATGAGCCATGAGCCATGAGCCATGAATCATGAAGTTTGGGAGCAGCAACTCATGGGCTCGCCTCGCCTCGTCACACGCGCACACAAGTTCACATGTATCGCCACCCATGACAGCTCGGATTATCACCCAGAGCTGCGCTTGTTCTGTAACTTCACGTCTCCCCTTCTCCCCCCCTCTGCCACCTTCCCTGCCTCCTTTCCCTTGGCCCTCTTTCTCCCTCCGCCCCCCTTCCCCAGGTAGCAGCAGAGGAGCTCAACCCAGGCGTGAACCCCCCAGCAGGCTTCGCTCTAGTCCACCCCACGGGCCACCATGCTGTGCACGCCAGCGCCATGGGCTTCTTCCCCGTGGATCTCGTGGCCGTGGCTGCTCACTCACTCACTTGCTCACATCACCCTCATTGCATATCCCCCCACCACCGCTTTCTCTCCCTCTCATAGCTCTTCCCCCTCCCTCCCTCCCTCCCTCTCACTCCCCATCTCCCCCCGGTCCCCCGGGGCCTCCTCCACACCCCCAGGTAGCAGCAGAGGAGATCAACCCAGGTGTGATTCCCCCAGCGGGCTTTGCCTTAGTCCGCCCCCCAGGCCACCACGCAGTGCACGCGAGCGCCATGGGCTTCTGCCTCGTGGACCACGTGGCCGTGGCAGCAAGATACGCACAGAGCAAGGGGCTCAAGCGCGTGTTCATTGTGGACTTTGACGTGCACCATGGGAATGGCACACACGACCTGTTCTACAACGACCCAGATGTTTTCTTCCTGTCAACCCACCAGGTGTGTGTGTGTGCGCGCGCGTGCAGGAGAAGGGAGTGTGTGAGTGTGCGTGGGCGGAGGTGGGGGGCCCGCAGGGTGTTGGTGTGTTTGGTGTGGTGTCTTCTGTCCCCATGGGCTTCTGCCTTGTGGACAACGTGGCCATGGCAGCACTATACTGATACGTGCAGAGCAAGGGCCTCGGGAGGGTGTTCATTGTGGACTTTGACGTGCACCATGGGAATGGCACACACGATCTCTTCTACAACGACCCAGATGTTTTCTTCCTGTCAACCCACCAGGTAGGGCCCACCCACCAGGTAGGGATGTGTGATGTGGAGGGGGGAGAGGGGGGTGCGGGGTTGGAGGGTGGTTGGATTGGGAGTGTGTTTGCGGTGGAAAAAGGGGGCGGTGTGTGGTTAACTTTTGAGTCGATTCAGAAGCAGCTGTGTTTGCGGTGGAAACCAGGGGCGGTCTGCGGTTCGTCAGAAGCGTTGAGTGGGGAGTTCTTTTTCTTTCTGGACTTGGCAAGTTGTCGTGGTAGTGGTGGTTGTATGGTGACCATCTGATGCTCGCTCCATGCTGAATGCTCAGAGCGCGTTGCTCGCCTTGGTCAATCGTTCTTCTTCTCGTTCTTCTCATTCTTCTTCTCATTCTTCTTCTCATTCGCCTCTGTATCCTGCACTTCGTTCCGCCTCCCTGCTTCCCTCGAATGGGAGCAGCACACGCCTGAAGAGTCTATTTTTTAGGCGCCTCAGAAATAGACTCCTCACGCATGTATTTTGAGGTGCTCAGATCAGATCTCAGCGTGTTGCTAGTCTTGCGCATAGCTCAATGTTTCGTCTCTGTATCCTGCACTTCGTTCCGCCTCCCTGCTTCCCTCAAGTGGGAGCAGCACACACCTGCAAGCAGCAGGTGCAGTGCTGTTTTGGTCTCATGCAGTGGCTGGCTTTTATACGTGCACACAGTAACCAACGCAGTCTGGTTACCACATAGTGGTAGCACTGCTTGGAGCTTGCAAAGCCAGTACTCCTGGTTCTTTGGTTTCCCTTCCTTGCCTATGTGTGGAATGTTTCTTTCCATGCTTTGATGGCAGGGGAAGTGGCAAATCAGCAAGCACATATTCGTCTCATCGCTTCGCTTTTGTTGAATCTTATTCACTCCCTTGAGAGCATCTGCCTTCCTTTCACTTCCCTCCCCTGGCAATTTCCTTTCTATCATGCATCCTGTCGATAAGCCATCGCCAGCAGCTTTTCATACCCATCTTCTTAACACCTCTGCATCGTACTATTTCTCATCCTCCTCTCCCATTGGACCCTTCTCATTGCATCCTGCGCATCCACTTTTCTTCCGAGCAGGAGGGTTCGTATCCGGGCACTGGTCGGTTGGATGAGGTGGGGCAAGGGGCAGGCGAGGGCACGACAATAAACATTCCCCTGCCCGGAGGGGCTGGAGATATTGCCATGGCAACAGTTGTGGATCGGCTTGTAGCACCGGCTGTAGCACGGTTCAAGCCAGATATTATTCTGGTGTCTGCTGGGTGAGTGGGGGTTTTATAAATTGGGGAAGGGGGGAAAAGGCGGGAGGGGGGGGGGGGAGCATTTGATAAGTTGGCTTGACAGGAGCAACCCCGAATCATGTATTTCTCCCACCTCCTTTCCCCACTCGTTAAACCTTTGCAGATATGATGCGCACTACCTTGATCCACTAGCGTCCCTTCAGTTTCGCACATCTACCTACCACCGCCTGGGCCAACAACTCTCGCAACTTGCGCGACAGCACTGTAACGGTCGGCTAGTGTTTTTCCTTGAAGGCGGTTATAATGTGAAGGCACTTGCTGGATCGGTAGCTGACACTGTACGGGGAGTTATTGGGGATGTTCCTATCGCGTCTGGAGGCTTAGATGTAGACGAGGCAATTTATGAAGAGCCGGAAAGCAAGGTGGATGACGTGATCGAGCATTGTCGTACCATTCACTCACTATAGGAAAGGAAATATTCTGCTGGTTTGTCTAGCTTTGCTCTCCCTAGTTTTGTTGATAATTTTCTGAAGAAAATCACGTCTTAAAACTTTCGAACTCTTCATACCCTCACGAGATGTAACATCGGATCACGTAACTTTCGATGAGACTCTTTCGCTCGATCTCTGCTCTGTTCCTACCCTCTCTCCTCGCTTTTTTTTTCTCGTTCTGGTTTTGTTTCCTGCTCCAGCTGCTTCTGATCAAGCACCTCCTTTCCCGCAGCCCCGTCCTCTCGCTCTTGGCGCCCCTCGTAGCTCGCGGGTTTTCCCTCGCCTTCTCACTTTGCCGGCACTCAGGCCAAGCATCGGAGGTTTGACCTGATTGCTTTCGATTTCACGGACGGATTCGAACAAGTGCTGAGACGAGGTGTTGTGGAGCCCTTTCATCTGTAGTGAGCCAAGGATCTGAACAACGGATCTGATAACGTTGCGTGGGCGGCATTTGCAACGCATTTCCGATCTCGGGTAAAGACGGATCAGAAGAAGAATAGAAGAGTAAGGAGAGAAAGAAGGAAGGAGGAGGAGGAGGAGCAGGAGCAGGAGTATAAGGGAAGGCGGTGGTGGTAGTAGTGCAGGCGAAGCGGGAGGAGTGTAGGATCGACGGAGCGCGATGGATTTCGGCGGGTCGCCTAGCAGCTCCGCGGCGTCGATGCCGAGCAACGACGTGGTGATGGATCAAGTGAAGCAGCAGCTCGCACAGCAATACGCCGAGGAGTTCTTCGCGGTAAGATGGCAATGGTTCCTTCGCAGTCAGTGGTACGGGTGAGCTTTAGAGTCGACGTGGTGATGGATCGAGTGAAGCGGTAGCTCGCACAGCAATACGCCGAAGACTTCTTCGCGGTAAGATGGCAAAGGTTCCTTCTCAGTCAGTGGCACGGGTGAGCTTTAGAGTCGACGTGGTGATGGATCGAGAGAAGCGGTAGCTCGCACAGCAATACGCCGAAGACTTCTTCGCGGTACGTTGGCACATGCAGAATTGTAGAGAAGCTTTTGAGTCGCCTCGAATGCATGGATCGAGTGAAGCAGCAGCTCGCACAGCAGTATGCCGAAGAGATCTTCGCGGTACGTACGTCTGCATAGTCCCAGTACGCCAGAGTAGAAGAGGAGGAAACTATGAGCATAAGAATGCTTCCTCTGGATACTCCGTTGCACCAAACGATCTCCTTCCCTGCGACGATCTCCTTCCCTGCGACGATCTCCGTCCCTGCGATGATCGCCGTCCTGCGACGATCGCCGTCCTGCGACACCACGTTTCCCCGGGACCCGGTGTCTGGCCTGTTCACGCTGGACACTTCGTCCCCCCTGGTGAGGGCGTCCCCCCAGGTGCCTGCCTCTACCCAGGTCGCCACGGCTTGCTCGTGTCGGTCGCTCACCCAACCGTCGCTGATCCTCGGTTATAGATCTGACCTTCTGAGCCAACACGGTCAATCGCACGCGCTGTGCGTTAGTGTGTTGGAAACGAACCTTAGCGACAGGTTCGGATCCGACCAGCGGGGTCGGATCCGAGAGGCTGGGTTAGTTCCGAAGGTTCTGATTTCAAGCTCCAATGGCTAGCCGGCAAACTTTTTTACCTTTTTGTTCAATCTCCGTTGTATTGTTCTCTTAGTCGTCCTGCTCTCCCTCTCCTCCAGTTGCCCTCCTGACATCCCCCACCCGTGGCAATTCTGCCCTGTATTCTCCCTCTCTTCTCCCCTCGCCTCCCGAACTACCCTCACCCCCCGTTCCCCTCCATCCCTCCCCATCCCTTCCCATCCATTCCCATCCTTTCCTACCTCTCCATCCCTTCCCTCAAACCCCCCCCTCCCCCCTTCCCCCCCCCCACCCACCAGGTTGTACGAGACAAGTGCTTTGCTAAGTGCATTCCCAAGCCAGGGTCGTCCATAAGCAGCAGCGAGGGCACATGTGTGACGCGCTGCGTGGAGCGATACATAGAGGCCACGGGGATCGTGTCGAAAGCTGTGCTACAGCTGGGGCAACGGTGATTGTTTTAAGTTGATTCTAAGTTGATCTTGTCTGAAAAAACAGACCTGTGCGTGGACTGTGGGGAATTGTGGACTGATACCGTATGTAAAAGAGACCTGGGGGATTGTGCTGCAACTACTGTAGTCGTGTCCAAGTAGTACCTTACCTACTACAGCTTGGTTGGTGGTGATTGCACCGATCGCGTGAGTGAAGGCTGTCTTCTTGAAGCTAACCTTGTTCCTTGATCAGGGGTGAGTTGAGGGGCCTCGAAGTGTTTCCTGATCAATACTGTATCATGAGCTGCTAATTGTACACAGAGCCACTACTGGTGTACAAGCTCTTGACCAAGTGTTTCGCTGTGCAGCATTGTCGACTCACAGTTAGAACCTCAAGTCACCACTAACCAGAGTTAAAAAGGCTTGTTAATAGTGGGTCAGTGCGCCCATAACCCCCCAGTCTTTGCACCTGTGGCCCTTCCCCGAGGATCTTCTCAAGGGTAACCCCCGGCGGGTCACTCGACACCCCCCCTCGCTAGGATAGGTGGAAGACACGAGCGCCTCTGCAGCGCTAGCACTGGGAATTGAACCCGAGTCACCAACCCTATGATAGCATGTCCACCGAGAAGCAGCGCTAGGATGCAGGAGCAGTATTTACATCAGGGAGAAGCATAACCACGCAGTTACGAAAGGCATGGAATGGGACTGTGCTGCATGCCCTGGAAAATGGCTGGGGGTTCTCCCCATGCACATGGCAACCTTGGCAGCAAACCAGCAGGTCGCGTGCCATTGTGTGTGTTCGTCTAAGCAAATGTTACCGGTACTTCAGAGCGTTGGCTTGGCTAGTGTCAGCAGCAGCAGCAGCATTGACAGACAGTGTGGCCTCCTTGTTGAGACACACAACATCCATGCTTGCGCACCAGCTTCTGGTTGTGCATGTGCATGTGCATGTGGTTGTGCATGTGCATGAGCCCGTGCCTGTGCATGCGCTCGTGTCATGTGCCGGTTACACAACGTGAAGCTCGGCAAGAAACAGCGCAACGAGGTCGATAAAGAGCATGTGAGAGCCGTCCACATGCTGCAGGTCCAGCAGGTACTTGTCCTCCCGCACCCGCATCAGCTGCCGAGGGGGGAGAGGGGGGAATGGTGAAAAGGGGTGGGAAGAGGTGGGGAGGGGACAGTTGAGGCAGTTTTCTAGTCGACTCAAAAGCTGACCACATGCTGCAGGCCCAGCAGGTACTTGCCCACCTGCACCTGCATCAGCTGCAGAGGGCACAGTTTGGGGAGGGGTGGGGGGAGGTGGAGAGGGGTGGGGACGGAAAGTTGAGAAGCCTCTGTGAGTCGACCCAGGAGGTGTCATGTCCACATGCTGCAGGTCCAGCAGGGACTTGTCCTCCCGCACCCGCATCAGCTGGAGAAGGGAGAGTGTTGGGATTGGAGGGGATTGGTGGGGAGGGGAAATTCGAGGTGAATGTTGAGTTGAATCAAAAGCCGTTGACATGCTGCAGATTCAACAGGTTCTTATCCTCCTGCACTCGCATTGGCTAGAGACGAAGCAGAGTGCAGAGGGGTGCAGAGGGGTGCAGAGGGGTGCAGAGGGGAAAGGCGGGGAGAGTGGCAGAAGGGAGATGGCTGTGTGAGTTGTTCTTGGGGTGAATGGAAAGGGAAAACAACCACTGCCACCATTTTTTTTTTCTTATTCTTTTAAGATGGAACGAGATCCCGCAACGATTAGTTTTGAGGCGCCTCAAAACTGAACTTCTTTTAAGATGGAACGAGATCGGGCAATGATACTTTGAGTGAGGCAACGAATTATCGGAATGAGTATGCCACGATCGATGCACCCACAAGGCAAGCTGACGGCTGCACGCAAGGGATCGGTGCAAGCCACGACGCCATACCTGCATTTCGAATCGGAGGACTCTCCTCAGCTCCCCAGACCACAGAGCCTCTGTCGCCCGCTGCTCCTGCTGCTGCCTCTGCTTCTCCTGCTGCTGCTCCTGCTGCTCCTGCTGCTGTTTCTGCTGCGACTGAGCCTTCTCCCACTCCCCAGTTCCCCCACACCTTGCACTGGTATCAGAGCTACCCTGCCACCCTTCCATCTCCATCCCTCTATTGCGTCCCCTCTCCCCACCCACCACACCATCACCACCACCACCGCTACCACCACCACCACTATCACCACCACCACCGCTACCACCACCACCATCGCGACCACGGCTCCCATCACAACCAGCCGCACTACCAGGAAGAGCTTCCGAGCAGCACTGTCCCTCTCTACACATTCCCACACCCTCACCAATACCCATGCCCAAGCCCAAGCCCGCTTCTGTATCCATTTCCGGAGCAACTTTCGCGCCCTTTGACTCCCAGCCCACGCCTGCACCCATTCCCATCGCTGCTCCTGGAGCTGCTCCTACTGCGGCTGCGGCTGCGGTCTGGGGCTGACCCGTGTCAGTGTGTATTTGTAGGGGGCGCGAGGGGGGAGGGGCTTCCCAGCGGCATCGAACGGTGTGATTGCCGCTCTTCTTCCATCGCACGTGGAGCGCGTGCAGCGCCCGCAGCACCTCTGACATTATGTCCACTGGTTGAGCTCGAGACTGCGAGGAGGAAAGACGGAGAAAATGGTAGGAACGAGTAAAAACGGTTGAAATGGCTTCCCAGCAGCATCGAGCGGTGTGGTTGCCGCTCTTCTTCCATCGCACGTGCAGCGCATGCAGCGCCCGCAGCACCTCCGACATTATATCCACCGGCTGAGCTCTAGACTGCAAGGGGGAGAGATGGAAAATTCCGTGTGTAAGTAGTTTCGTTTTGAGACGTTTTGAAACTAAACAACTTCAGATATTATATCCACCAGCTGAGCTCTAGATTTGAGGCGCCTCAAAACTAGAGCTCTAGACTGCGTGGAGAACAGCATTGAGTAGAGGCGGGCGAAGCTGAGTACGCCATTGACTCGGCCATTGTAGCTAGCAACTCGGGCATTGAGCCCGCTGGCTGGCTGGGCTCTAGACTGCGAGGAAATGGGGTTGATGACACTTTGAAGGTGACCAAAGACATAGTTTAGAGTGCACCAGAGAGTCGCAGCAACTCAGACATCTTGTCCACTCACCGGGCTTGAGACTGCCAGGAGGAGAAGGGGCAAATGGGAGAGACGGGTGGAGGGGTCTGATGGGAGGTGAAGGGATGTGAAGGGGTGTGAAGGGGTCTGAGGGGGTGTGATGGTGAAATTCTTACCTGCAGCCCAAGAGCCCATTTCCGCTCGGCCACGACTCGGCAGTGGTGGTGCACGGGAGAGCCCCCCATCATACCTCCGCCCACTCCCCCACTGCCCATGCCCCCATGCATGCCCATGGCCATGGTAGCCGCGTTGCCCCCCACAGATCGCCGCTGCTGGATGGCGTGTGACGGCGCGTGCGAGTCACGCGCACCCGCTGCTGCCAGCTCCATCAGGTGCCCGTGGGACTGCTAGGATAGGGGCGGCGGGAGGGGCGGGGCGGAATGGGAGATGATGTTAGGTGCCCCTGGGACTGTCAAGTGAACTCGAGGGGCGTGCTGTTCCCGCTGCTGCCAGCTCCATCAGATGCCCGTGGGACTGCTAGGATAGGGATAAGGGGGCGCAATGGGGGATGATGTTAGGTGCCCGTGTGACTGGTGGGAGGGGTGGATTGGGCGAGGATGTTAGGTGCCCGTGTGACTGGTGGGAGGGGTGGATTGGGCGAGGATGTTAGGTGCCCGTGTGACTGGTGGGAGGGGTGGATTGGGCGAGGATGTTAGGTGCCCGTGTGACTGGTGGGAGGGGTGGATTGGGCGAGGATGTTAGGTGCCCGTGTGACTGGTGGGAGGGGTGGATTGGGCGAGGATGTTAGGTGCCCGTGTGACTGGTGGGAGGGGTGGATTGGGCGAGGATGTTAGGTGCCCGTGTGACTGGTGGGAGGGGTGGATTGGGCGAGGATGTTAGGTGCCCGTGTGACTGGTGGGAGGGGTGGATTGGGCGAGGATGTTAGGTGCCCGTGTGACTGGTGGGAGGGGTGGATTGGGCGAGGATGTTAGGTGCCCGTGTGACTGGTGGGAGGGGTGGATTGGGCGAGGATGTTAGGTGCCCGTGTGACTGGTGGGAGGGGTGGATTGGGCGAGGATGTTAGGTGCCCGTGTGACTGGTGGGAGGGGTGGATTGGGCGAGGATGTTAGGTGCCCGTGTGACTGGTGGGAGGGGTGGATTGGGCGAGGATGTTAGGTGCCCGTGTGACTGGTGGGAGGGGTGGATTGGGCGAGGATGTTAGGTGCCCGTGTGACTGGTGGGAGGGGTGGATTGGGCGAGGATGTTAGGTGCCCGTGTGACTGGTGGGAGGGGTGGATTGGGCGAGGATGTTAGGTGCCCGTGTGACTGGTGGGAGGGGTGGATTGGGCGAGGATGTTAGGTGCCCGTGTGACTGGTGGGAGGGGTGGATTGGGCGAGGATGTTAGGTGCCCGTGTGACTGGTGGGAGGGGTGGATTGGGCGAGGATGTTAGGTGCCCGTGTGACTGGTGGGAGGGGTGGATTGGGCGAGGATGTTAGGTGCCCGTGTGACTGGTGGGAGGGGTGGATTGGGCGAGGATGTTAGGTGCCCGTGTGACTGGTGGGAGGGGTGATCTCAAGGGCTTAGTCGATCCTGCTGCCGCCAGATCCATCAGATGCCCGTGCGACTGGTCGCTGGTGGGAGGGGTGGGTCAGGGGATGATCTTAGGTGATATAGCTGGCAGTTTTTGAGGCGCCTCAAAAATAGATCTTAGGTGATATAGCTGGCAGTTTTTGAGGCGCCTCAAAAATAGATCTTAGGTGATATAGCTGGCAGTTTTTGAGGCGCCTCAAAAATAGATCTTAGATGATAGAGCTGGCAGTTTTTGAGGCGCCTCAAAAATAGATCTTAGGTGATAGAGCTGGCAGTTTTTGAGGCGCCTCAAAAATAGATCTTAGATGATAGAGCTGGCAGTTTTTGAGGCGCCTCAAAAATAGATCTTAGGTGATAGAGCTGGCAGTTTTTGAGGCGCCTCAAAAATAGATCTTAGGTGATATAGCTGGCAGTTTTTGAGGCGCCTCAAAAATAGATCTTAGGTGATAGAGCTGGCAGTTTTTGAGGCGCCTCAAAAATAGATCTTAGGTGATAGAGCTGGCAGTTTTTGAGGCGCCTCAAAAATAGATCTTAGGTGATAGAGCTGGCAGTTTTTGAGGCGCCTCAAAAATAGATCTTAGGTGATATAGCTGGCAGTTTTTGAGGCGCCTCAAAAATAGATCTTAGGTGATATAGCTGGCAGTTTTTGAGGCGCCTCAAAAATAGATCTTAGGTGATATAGCTGGCAGTTTTTGAGGCGCCTCAAAAATAGATCTTAGGTGATATAGCTGGCAGTTTTTGAGGCGCCTCAAAAATAGATCTTAGGTGATATAGCTGGCAGTTTTTGAGGCGCCTCAAAAATAGATCTTAGGTGATAGAGCTGGCAGTTTTTGAGGCGCCTCAAAAATAGATCTTAGGTGATTTAGCTGGCAGTTTTTGAGGCGCCTCAAAAATAGATCTTAGGTGATAGAGCTGGCAGTTTTTGAGGCGCCTCAAAAATAGATCTTAGGTGATAGAGCTGGCAGTTTTTGAGGCGCCTCAAAAATAGATCTTAGGTGATAGAGCTGGCAGTTTTTGAGGCGCCTCAAAAATAGATCTTAGGTGATAGAGCTGGCAGTTTTTGAGGCGCCTCAAAAATAGATCTTAGATGATAGAGCTGGCAGTTTTTGAGGCGCCTCAAAAATAGATCTTAGGTGATAGAGCTGGCAGTTTTTGAGGCGCCTCAAAAATAGATCTTAGGTGATAGAGCTGGCAGTTTTTGAGGCGCCTCAAAAATAGATCTTAGGTGATAGAGCTGGCAGTTGCCCTTGCCCGTGCCCGTGGGACTGCCAGGTTAACTCAAGGGCGTTGTTGATCCCGCTGCTGCCAGCTCCATCAGATGCCCGTGGGACTGCTAGGATAGGGGGGCAGTGGGGATCGGTAAGGGGGATGATGGGATGAGGACAGGCTGTGAGATATTGCAATTAAGCGCCCCTTCTGTTGCTGCGCCTGCTGCTGGGGGGATGATGGGAAGATGATGGGGGAATGATGGGGGAATGATCGGGGATGATGGGGAGATGATGGGGCCATGCAGCCGTGAGTGATGATTTTCAAGAATTCGAAAAAATGTCATGTCTCGTTTCTCTTACGTGAAAGGTTGTTCTTGAGACGTCTTTAGAAAAATCTCTGACCTTGCACATCCATGCATGTCAATCCTCCCTTCCTCTCCGCCCGTCTGGTGCGAGAGGGGAAAGCCACACCAACCATCATGCGCTCAGATTGTTGCGCCATGCCATGCCAGGCGTCCCCATGCGACCCCAGCTCACCTGTTGATTGCCATGCCAGGCGACCCCAGCTCACCTGTTGATTGCCATGCCAGGCGACCCCAGCTCACCCGTTGTTTGATCTCTTCTATCTCAAACCCCAAATAGCCTGCTGCTATGCGGCTCCTGTTGTCCAGCATGAGGTAGTATGCCACTGTGGCCTGGAGTGGGGTGGGGCGTTGGGTGGATGAGAGGGGGGGTCGGGTGGGGAAGGAGCGTGAACAGGGGGGCAGAGAAGGGGGGAGGACGGCACAAGGACACGTAAAGTGCACTGACGATTGATGCTATTCAACTCCTGCTGACTGCATGAGGTAGTATGCCACCGTGGCCTGGAGGACTGGGGGATGGAGCCGGGCGAGCGGAGGGGTGGGTGGTGGGTGAGAGGAGTGGAGGGGAGGGTAGTGAAGGAGTATCAGTAGTGAAGGTGAGCAATGCAGTGAAGGAAAGGGCAGAGCGTTTACCAGCCTGCCAGGTCCCAATGCAACAGACTACCGTCCCAATGCCCTGAGTGTAAATCCAAAACCCGAAACCTTGAACCCAGGACCCAGACCCCAGAATTCAAAACCAATGCACCTCAGCACTCGTATTGCTGCTCTACTCTGCCCACGCTGCCATACCTTGGTGGCTTGTCTGTTTCTGAGCGCCTCTGTGAGCTGGTGCTGGTCAAACCCCATCTTCACCACTGCTCCCATCACGTCTTGGTCTATCTGTTGACGCATGGGTGTACAGGTTGGGAGGCATACAGGGTTGAAGGAGGTTTGGGGAAATCTGAAAATGGAGAAAAACCAGCGGGAAAAAGGCTTTAGGGACGAATCAATAAGAAAGAGCTTGACGCTTCTTCAAAAGCAACAGGTACAAGAGTTTCTATCCTGATCTTTTGCTAAGACAGGTGCAGGATTTTCTGAGTTATTTGTAGCCCTTCGCTCTTGAAATTTCTCAGAAATTACTCCACTGTTTCTGTCCTGTTCTTTTGCTAAGGCAGGTACAGCAATTTCTTAGTAATTTGCAGCCCTTCATTCTGCAAGCATCTGAAATGGAAACTCCTAACTAACCACAACTTTGAGAAACCGAAATTTCTTGCCTGATCCTTCAAGCCAGACTCGCGCCGTGTGATCATCCATAACATCTTCAGCGTTGTCATTCAGTCAAGTTATACCATTTTGACCGCTCCAAACCTTGCTGTCTCATCCATCCTTGTGACAGCTAGAAGAGCACACGGTGGCAGAGGGGGCTGTCTTGTTGCCTGCTGTTAAGTCAATCACCCAATGAGCGTTCCCGATGTGGGGAAAACCACAGATCAAGGTTCGATTGAACCACTTGGGGATAGTAGCGATGAGTACGTGTCACATGCAGCATTTTTCCCAGTAACATCTGTGGAACATCTGTGGAACATCTGTGGAACACTGTGCCGTAAAACACATCAATGTTGACAGCTTATTCAACACCGAAGCATCCTACGGCACGACATCCCCCAGATGTTCCCAGGCAAGCACTACATGTAAAACATACTCATCACCTCCCTCAGGTTCCATGTGCTCTTGAAGGTGAGTGATTTGAAAGCTGGCGACAAGACAGCACCCTCTGCTGCCATGTGCTTTCCCAACAGCCAACTGGTTCCACGAATGGGCAACCCGAGAGGTTGGTTGCATCATCAATGTTATGGATGTGAACATGGACGCGAGTCATACGGTGTTATGCCCACTACCCACCCACCCAACCACCCACCCAACCACCCACCCAACCACCCACCCAACCACCCAACCAACCACCCACCCAACCACCCACCCAACCACCCACCCAACCACCCACCGACCATCCGCCCCCTACCCACGAACAGTCACCCACCCCCCAACCACCCACCCACCCATTTGACATGCTCCACAGTGTCTGGCGGCCGCACAGACAGGCAGCGTGGCAGCTTGGAGGTTTCAGCTGCTTCTCCTTGCCACCCCACAATCACTGACCCTCTCTAGCAGCAGCTCGCTAGCCCCCTATTCCCTCCCCCCCACCACAAACCCTTCACACACCCACCCTTCACCCACCCGTTTGGCTTGCTCCACAGTATCTGGCTGCCGCACAAGCAGGTAGCGTAGCAGCTTGGAGGTTCCAACTGATTCTCCTTGCCGCCCCACAACCAATGGCCCTCTCAAACAGCAGCACTCTAGCATCCCATGCCCTACCGCCCTACCGCCCAACCCCCATAAGCCACCGCACCCGTTGGGCCAGCTCAACAGCGTCGGGAGGGCACGGCGAGGTAGCGCGGCAGCTTGGCGCAGAACCAGGGGTGCTGGCGGATCTCGGGGATGGTGATGCGCAGCAGGGGGGTCCTTGAGACAACCCCACCATCCCTCAATCCAGCAGCCAGCTCACCTCACCGCCCACCAACCTACCCACTCGGTCAACAGCACTTCACCACCCAAAAATCCATGGTCCACCCATCATCCACCCATCCAGGCACCTCCTACCCACCACCCACCACGCACCCGTTTGGCTTGTTCCACTGTGTCTGGGGGCGGCACAGCCAGGTAGCGCGGCAGCTTGGCGCAGAACCAGGGGTGCTGGCGGATCTCGGGGATGGTGATGCGAAGCAGGGGGTCCACCAGCAGCATGCGCGGAATGAGGTCGCGCGCTCCAGAAGAGAGGTTGCCGGGGATGGTGTAGATGCCGCCCTGCAAGGGACGGGGATGGGGGAGAATGGGTGCGGGAAGGAAGGGATCTCGGGGATGGTGATGCGCAGCAGGGGGTCCACCAACAGCATGCGCGGAATGTGGTCGGGCGCCCCCGAGGACAGGTTGCCAGGGGTGGCGTAGATGCCACCTTGCCATACGAGGGGATGCCATACGAGGTTGCCACCGGTGGCTCCTTCCATCCCTCCTGAGCCCTCCTAGTTTCTCCTTTCCTCAATTCGTCTGCTCCTTAACTTCTCTCCCCCCCTTCCACCGATTCATATCTCCTCTCTGCCTGCCCACTCTTCTACTCACCCTGCACAGCATCACACACAAGTAACTACCTACATATTTTTTTATCAGGCTGGTTATGTTCTCGTCGTCAATTGGCAGGCCGCCACACAGCAGCATGTGCCAGTGCCCCACACCACCCACTATCACTGCACCGCACAGCGCAGCACCACACACCACCGTACCTTGATCTTCTTGAAGAGGCTAGGGATGTTCTCATCGTCAAACGGCAGGCTGCCACACAGCAGCGCGTACAGAATGACGCCTGAACTCCACACGTCCACCTCTGGCCCCGCATATAGCTTGCCGGAAATGACCTGTTGCAAATGCAAACGCGTAGGGGATGAGACAGCAGGACACGACGTGACATGGCATGGCATGGCATGGCATGAAGATCGGACTTTAGGGAACTCCAGAGATGAACTAAGGTCTGGCATTGTCATGTGGTTTACTCACATAGTCCGTGCACCACATCTTAGCTCATAATACCTACACTGCTCCACAGGCTGTGGCACAGAGGGCGAAACGAGAGCTGCCTAAACAACACACCTTTCATTCGGATCCTACACGAGAGACCATGTCCAGCAGCAAAACGAACCCACACGCACTCTCAAAGAGTCACCTGCTGGCTACCTTCTCATTGAGTGCACCGCCCGAGCCTCAGGAGCAGCGTAGTTGGGTTGGGACTGCCGCAGGACGTCTTTGAAAAGTGCCCAATGCCCCTCGTGCATCACGTTGCTGAGCTCGAGGTGGACTACTATGTTATCTGACTCGATCTTCCCAATGAGTGTATGCTCAAACTCAAACTCACCTGTGGTGGTACCCATTGCCCGTGCCTCTGGAGTAGCGTAGTTCCGGTTGCGGCAGACGTCTTTAGGGAGTGCCCAAGGCCCATCGTCAGTTGGGGCGACCAATAACCATACCTCTGGAGCAGCGCAGGTCCGGCTGCAACGTGATGCGCGATGGGCCTTGGGCACTCCCTTGGGCCTTCAGCGTAGGTCCGGCTGGGCACATCCTTAGGGAGTGCCAAAGGCCCATCGCGCATCACGTTGCTGATCCCGCAGCCTGCAGCCTTTACATTGAGCGGATTTAGACGTCACCTGTCCTGCTTGCCACCGTACTGTACCTCTGGAGCAGCGCGATTCGGCCTGCCGCGCCGCATGACGTCTCCAAGAACTGTCTGCTGCGCATCACGTTGCTGAGCCCAGAGTAGAGTAGCACACTAGCTTCCCAACGAGTGTACTCCCAATTCAAATACACCTACGGCGACCAATAACCGTACCTCTGGAGCAGCATAGTTGGGGCTGCCGCATGATGTCTTCAAGTGCCCATCGCATCGCCCATCACGTTGCTGAGCCCGAGATAGCCTAGTCGGAGATCTTACCTCTGGAGCAGCGTAGTTGGGGCTGCCACAGGACGTCTTTAGGAAGTGCCCGTCGCGCATCACGTTGCTGAGCCCGAAGTCCGCGATCTTGATGTTGCCCTTGGCGTCCAGCAGCAGGTTCTCGGGCTTTAAGTCCCGGTGCACCACCATGTTGCGGTGGCAGTACTCCACCCCACTGATGATCTGCACCATGAAGGGCGGGGGAGGGGAGGAAAGGAAGGGGGAGGAAAAGGGGGAGTAAGAGGGAGGGGAGGGGAAGGGTGTGGATATAAGGTGCCACAACATCTCCTGACTTTTAGTCCCGGAGCACCACCACCGTGTTGCAAGTGATGGCAGCACAGTACTCCACCGCGCTGATACTGCAGGAGCTAGAGGAGAGTGAGGGGAGGCGGGATGTGGGAGGGACGGAGAAAGATCAGCTAGTGATTCAAATACATTCACGAGTGGCAAACCTCAAAAAGGGGGGAAGGGACACGTGTAAGGGCTCTCACATCTCAGAGGCTCAGAGCCCAACTGCTGGAAGAACATGCGTGCCTCGTGAGCACAAAGACGCCCTGGCGGCGTCCCCCGTTCCCCCCAGACCTCCATACCTAAAGCGCTACTACCCACCTGCTGGAAGAATTTCCGTGCCTCGTCCTCGGCCAAGCGACTTGATGATGTAGTCGAAGAGCTCGCCGCACTTGTCGTACTCATCACCACGAAGATGTCCGTTGGGGATCTCTATGGCTCTACCACAGAGTCGTCTCGATACTCATCATACTTCATGATCGCAGAGAAAGACATCCGTGTGGGTTTCTACGACTCAGACGGCTTGAAACTCGTACCCGTGACCCCACAAAGATGCCCTGGCGACCCCCGTCTCCCTCGGAGCACCATACCTGACGTGTAAAGCATCATACCATTATCACCCACCTGCTGGAAGAATTTCCGAGCCTCGTCCTCGGCCAGGCGGCCCTTCTCGACGATGTAGTCGAAGAGCTCGCCGCACTTGACGTACTCCATCACCACGAAGATGTCCGTTGGGGTCTCGATCACCTCGTACTGCCGGATGATGTGCGGATGCATGAACAGCCGCAGGATTTTGATCTCGCGCTTCACTGGCGGGTGGGAGTGAGAGGGGTAGGAGTGAGAGGAGAGGCGGCCGGGGGAGGGGAGAGAATTTGGACTAGAAAGAAGGGAGAAAGATGCTGGTGGGGGTTTTCCGGCACCTCATACAGGCGGAGGATGTACGGATGCTCGAAGCGACGCAGGACCTTGGTTTTGCGCTGCTTTAATGTGCGTCGGAAAAAAGGGAGGTTTCGAAGTGCCGAAACGCAACTCGAAACGCAACCCGAAAGGCAGGGAAA
Source organism: Closterium sp. NIES-67 (assembly GCA_027943415.1). NCBI lineage: Eukaryota > Viridiplantae > Streptophyta > Zygnematophyceae > Desmidiales > Closteriaceae > Closterium > Closterium sp. NIES-67. The sequence continues at coordinate 17,525 of BQMB01001846.1, forward strand.
TGTCGGCCATCCCAAAGGCAATCGCACCCTAAGTGGGAAAAAAAGAGAGAAAAGGACGACAGAACGAGAGAAAGAAAGAAGATGGCATGCACCACGCCGAGCATTCCATCAAGGGCAGGGCTTACCTTTCTCGTCCATGTCCATGGATCGGATCTTTTTCCGGTTGAGGATCTTAATCGCCACTTTATGCCCCGTCAGTACATGCTCCGCCACTTTCACCTTACCGAAGGAGCCTATACCGAGCGTCTTGCCTAGCCTATAATTCGGTAGATAAAACTCCGCATTCGCCCCGCCGTAACCCCGGCCGTACGAAGCGCCGTCCATGGGGGGAATCGGAGATGTTTATTATGAGATAAGGTTGTGTAACAGGACGCGTAGTGAGGCGACGCAATGACGTGATGCGGCTCGCCGGAATAAGGGCTTGTCGAGGTAAGATAATCGAGCGAGGATGTTCCTAACGAAACTTTGGTGTCGCTACTACTACGTTATGACCCGTATGACGGCCACTACAACGGCCTGTCTGACATTATGATCGTTTCGTTCTGCGACTCGGTTTACGAGAGAGGCAATGGATGGGACACTGCTGTTCTTATCCGAAAGGTATGCCTGTTGAAACTGAGAGGCACCAGATGGAAGCCATTCGGGCCTTTTGGGGATTTTTATTCGACTATATTCGGGCCTAATGGGGATTCTTCCCTGAAATAGGGAGCCTTGGGTTTCCTGCCTGAAGAATCTCGTACAGTACTCTAATTCACTACTGAGTGTTGCAGAAACTCAAACGGGTACTCAAGATTGCAACAGGGAACGTAAGAACAAGCAAAGCACGCGGAAGAGAAATGGCGGCAGCGAACAGATGTTCAGCGCATCAAGATAAGGAAGCGAAGGACCGGACAACGAGGTGCAGTTGCAGCTTGGCAGCGTCATGTTTACTGTATCGTTTGTTGCTGTTCTACGTTTGTTTGAAGCGAAAGCATAAGGTGGACTGGAGGAATGCTGCAAACAACACCGTTGAATGCCAGGAAATCCTCAATTCAAGAAACAGGTGGTCTGCGATGCCGTTTGGTTTACTAAGTTTTTAGCGTGTTACAGAGAGACGGAATACGGTATTGTTCGCTAAATCCACAATTGGGACACTCCCTCAGTATAATAGGCATCTTTTTGGAGTTCCCCTTGTGCAGACGTCCCTTTCGAAGAAGGGATGATGGGCGGGATTTGGAAGAAGTGAGCTGGATAGGGCGTTGCATGACAGGCTGCCACGCTGGTTTCAAATTCGCATGCTGTCGTGGATTGGGCCAGATTTGACGTTCGCCTGAGACGCAGGGCACGCATTCGACGCGACTGCACGTGTGGCCTGGATAGTTTCAGAATGTACATGACTTGGGTTTCGTGGATTCCTGTCGTGAACAGCCGATGTCGCGATGTTCTGAACTTCGTCATTTCGTGGAGGAAACAAGCACCATCTCGCGAACTCTGCGATTGTTACTAGGTTGTGTCCCATTTGCAGAAATGATTGCGTCAGGTATATGAAACTTGACGTGGATGCTGCATTTTGCTGACCTGGCCAGGTGACCCAAGTGGGCACATATGGATACGGATACCGTAAATCGCTGCATAGTGTATGGAGTGTATCATGTATGCAATAGCTACGCAACTACAATGTTCATTCCTTCCCCATTTGCGAAACCAGATGTTGTCACCTAATTGATATGATACTCGTATGATATGGAAGTGAATCTAGAGATGTTAGGTCCTTACAAAATAACCACATAAGGAGGCAAATTCTGTATGGATGGGCAGGGATGAAATAGATTGGAAGGAGGTGGAGTGAACATAGCGAGGACGTCGTGTAGGCCGTCTTCGCATGCTCGATTCTTATGCTGCCACGTGGCTAGATCTCCGTGACACTCCCTAACCAGCTGGACGCGCCCCGGCCTGGGCTCACGAATTCAATCGATAATCACACTCCCTAGGCGCACACGTCGCGGAACCTCTCTATGTTGCTGAAGTCATAACAAGCGAATCTATTTTCACCTGGATTACAGAGATTCCGTCCTTACATCAAATTACGAGCCGCGACTCGGAATTTATGTTTGTCCTTAGTCCTGCCGCAGCAACCTGGGAGCTCATTAAAGGAGGTTGCCGTGGCAGCGCGGTCCAAGTGCCGCTGGGGAAATTAGCTACCGACTCGCCACTATTGCGTCCCAGATCACAGCACCTGCTGCGGTGACGATCGGGCTGACGACTTTATCGTAGCCGGGGATCGCTAAACGGGGATCGCCTCTCAGGCGGGCGTTCCTGCCGATAGGATCTCGATAGGAGCCCTACCGATAGGATCCCTACCGATAGGATCGGTGACGGCAAGCAATCAGCGAGGTGGTGGTGGTGGGAGGGTGGATACGGGCCGCGCGGTTGCTTTTGAGTCGACTCAAGGGGCGGTCAAGGGGCGGTTGTTCCTGTCGACAGGATCATCGGTGGCAGCAATCGGCGTGGCGGTGGTGGAAGGATGGATACGAGCCGCGCGGCGGAAGGGGGCGGAGCGGGGGAAGCGCTGAGGGAAGCTAAGAATGCGAGGGAAGAGGGGGAAGAGAGGAGAGGGAACACGGCGATTGGGGAAAAAACAGGAGAGGTGTCGCGTGGTAGCGGTGGTGACGCGGAGAAGAGCGCTGGGAGCGCGGAAGACGTGGCAAGGCGTGCGGGGAGCGCGGGGGCCACATGCGGAGCGAGCGAGGGAAGCACAGGGGCCACAGGCGGAGGGAGCGCAGGGATCACAGGGAGCGCGGGGAGCCCAGAAAGCGCGGGGGGCGCAGGGAGCGTGGGGGGGAGGAGCGCGGGGAGCGGGAGTGAGAAGCGGGCGGGCGAGGAGGGGGGCGAGGTGCGCGTGTACGTGGACGGCATCTTCGACCTCTTCCACTTCGGCCATGCACAGGCGCTGCAGCAAGCCAAACAGCTGTAGGCCGTGGGGGGGTTGGGGGGGTTGGAGGGGGGAAGGGGGTTGGGTGGGGGAGGGTAGGGAGGGGGAGGGTTTAGGGGAGAGGTTGGAAGGATGGATGACTTTCGACAGGGAACGTTTCTTGGCAGCTTGCAGATTCAAAGCGCATTCAAAAGGAAATGTGATGTGTACCTCTTCCACTTTGGGTGTGCACAGGCGCTGCTGCGGCACGCCATGCTTACATGCAGCTGCAGGGCGGGTGTGGGGTGATCTGAGTGGTAGTTAGACAACGGGGAGCTTTTCTGACGCTCCAAAATTATTAAGTTTTCTTTCTTTCTTTCTTTCTTTTTTCGTTCCTGTTTGAGAAGTGTTTTCTATTCTCCCACGTGTTGTCTGTGTGTACAGGTTCCCTCGAACTTACCTGATAGTGGGTTGCTGCAATGACGAGGACACAGCCAGGCTCAAGGGCCCTACAGTGCTGACCCACAAGGAGAGATGCCTAGCCCTCAAACACTGCCGGTAATCCTTGCGTCTACCCCCTCCCCCTGCTTCTCCCCTCTCCCCCTGCTTCTCCCCCCCCCCCTGCTTCTCCCCCCTCCCCTTGCTTCTCCCCCTCCCCCTGCTTCTACCCCCTCCCCCTGCTTCTCCCCCCTCTCCCTGCTCCTCCCACCCTCCCTACTCGCATTGCTCCGTTGGTTGCAGTTCTGCATTCCTCCTTGTGCTTTCAGACATGAACCTCTCCTTGTGCTTTCAGACATGAACCTCTCCTTGTGCTTTCAGACATGAACCTCTCCTTGTGCTTTCAGACATGAACCACTTTCAGAATTCTCTTGAACTCCGCTGGGCGCATCCTCAGTGCATGTCAACGAGCGCATAGATTTGCAGTGTGCGTAGCATGTGCATCAGTGCAAGCGCATGATTGTGTGCATGTGCGTACATCTTTGGATGTGTGCATAAACGCAAGTGCATAAATGTGCACATGTGTGCGTAAACGCAAGTGCATAATTGCGCGCATGTGTGCGTAATTGTGTGCATGTGTGCACGTGTCCTTGGACGTACTGCAGGTGGGTGGATGAGGTGGTGGAGAATGCGCCATGGGTTCTCACCGAGAGCTTCATCTCCCAACATTGCATTGACTACGTCGCACACGACTCCATCCCTTATATGTATGTACAGTAACGCACAGTTTTTCCCCCCGTTTTTTTTGTTTGTTTGTTTGTTTGTTTGTTTTTTTCTTTTTTTCTTTTTCCCGCTCACACGGTAGCCTTTCTCCTTCCTTGACGCCCTTACCTGTTTCGTTGCTCTGTTTCCTTGCTCCTCCTTGCTTTCCCTGGCAGGCAGAAGCCGGAGGGAGGTTCCTCAGACCAAGCTGAAGACGTATATGCATATGTGCGCCCCTCTCTGCTCTTCTCTCTGCACTTCTCCCTGCTCTCCTCTCTGCTCTTCTCTTCTTTCTTTTCGTTCTCTCCTCTTTTCTGCCCTGCTCTGCACTGTGTTTGCCGATTACATCATGCTTTGTTGAGAACTTAATTGCATGTGGATGGTCTGTCAGATTTTATCTTGGTCTTCAGCTCTGTCTCCATCAAAGGCGTGGTTGGGTGAGTTCCTCATCCGCATCGGACATCATGAGCTCGTACCGCACGTCATCATCAGTCGCATTCCTGGCACAATCTCACCCCCTCTCTCCCCCCCCCCCCCCTGCCCCTTTCCATTGCATCCTTCTCCATCTATACCATTCTCGCCATCCCCCTTATCCCGCCGCTCACAGGAGCGACACATCAGCTTCGGAAATCATGAGCTCGTAGCCTACATCATCCGTCGCCTCACAGGCACATCCTCAACTTCTCCCCTCCCCCCCCCCCCCCCCCCCTTCGTTCCCTTGCCCCTTTCCTTTGCCTTTCACACTCCATACCATCCTTTCCTTTCCAGGTGAAATTCCATAGCATGAAATTCATTCCCACCACGCGCACCGACGGCATATCGACCTCGGACATCATACCACACATCATCAGCCACATGGTCAAATGCGCCTTCTCCTCCTCCCTCTTTCTCCTACTCTATGCTACCATCCAGGTGAAAACCGTGGGCAATTTCATCCCCACCGCGTGCACCAACAGCAGATCGACCTCGGACATCATAGCGCGCAGCAATAACTGCGGGGTCAAGTACATCCTTTCCTGTTCCCTCTTGATCCCCACCTATATCATCCAGGTGAAGAGCGTGGGCAAGTTCATCCCCACCACAGGGCACCGACGGCATATCGACATCCGACATCATAGCTCGGATCTGTAACTGCAGGGTCAGGCACATCCTTTCCTGCTTTCTCTTTCTCCTGCTCTATATGCTACCATCCGTCCAGGTGAAGAGCGTGGGCAAGTTCATCCCCACCACACGCACTGACGGCATATCGACATCCGACATCATAGCGCGCATCATCAGCCGCAGGGACGACTACATCCTTCGCAACCTCTCCAGGGGATACCCGCCCTCTGCTCTCAGCCTCTCCTTCCCTGCTGTAAGCCCCTTTTGAGACGTCTCAACAGTTCTAAGCTGTCCTCAGACGCCTCAGAAGCAGATTGTCAACAGTTGCAGGGACGACTGCATCCTTCACAACCTCTCCAGGGGATACCCGCCCTCAACTCTCGGCCTCTCTTTCTCTGCTGTGAGCCCTTCCATGCGATAATCCCTTCCATGTGGTAATCCCTTCCATGCTGTAATCCCTTCCCATACCCCTTTAGTCTTCCCTTTCCCTCTCTTTGTCTCTTCCCTGTACTGTCCCCTCCCCTTACTGCCTGCGGTAAGCTTGATTCCTTTACGTGTGGCCGTCAACTCACTTATAACGAATGCCATTCACTCATAAAGCCGCTTCCATGCATGAGATTCAGTGTACGTGTACCCGATTATACAGATTCCCTCGCTCACGCCTTCAGGTGTGCTACTATCAAGGGAAGCTTCTTCTTGCCGACGTCCACAAGCACATCCATCGCCTAATCAGCAGGCTTGCACGCATTCCCGTCGTCGCATGGATATTCACATCAGCATGTATGTTACAATGGATGCTATGAAATATGGCATGTCATAAAATATATCGCGTATGCTATAAAAGTCACCATGCATGCATTCAACAGTGGATGTTGCATGCTGATTTTGCGTACATCTTCTTCCTGTCACCACCAACCTAGTTGAATGCATTTCACTCATCGTTCCATTTCCTTCCTCCGTTCGAAGCTTCCTTCATTCTTTCATCTCATCTTTCCCCGCATCCGCCCTTCTTTTCTTTTCTTGAGGCGTCTCAAAAACAGACTCCTCACGCATCCGCCCTTCTTTTCTTTTCCTCTCTTCCATTTCGTCCCTGCCCGGTTTCCTTTCCTTCCATTTCTTTGCATAATCCAATCTCCTACGTTTTCTGCAACCCCTCCGCTGCTCCACATCCCCGCTGCATTCTCTTTTTCAGCAACGAGCCACCACCCAAAGAAGCACTGAGGGTCTTCTGAGGTGCCTCCTGCTGCTGCTGCTGCTGCTGCTGCTGCTTCCGCCGCCGCCGCCGCTGGTGGTGCTGCCGCTACCCTGCATATAGCGACATGTGCCCCACTCCGTCACTTGGACTTGCTTCACGACACGAGGCGCCAACATACTTGCTACCCCTGGCAAACAGATAAGGGCTAAAATTTTCACCCCTGCCACTAATCCTCCCCTAGCTACCCGCCCCATACAGTTTAGAAGGTAACCTGTGGTACCAACATGAGCTACAGTACAATGAAGCTCTCAAAGAAAAAAACTGAATAATTGGATAGAGGGAGAGAACAAGTGTATATACCTAATAGTGTTGTACCCTCTAAGAGGTGACCCTATACAGTCTATACAAATATGAGTTCTACATATATTTGACACACCCCCTAGACTGCATAGGGGCAAATCCTGAACAAGCAGCTCAGGGCGGCACTACTAGTCCAGCCACTGAGACAAGGGTTTAAAGACCAGTCAAAAGGAGTACAGGCAAGATAAGAACAAGACCAGGGCGGCACTACTAGTACGGCCACTGGGAAAGGACACAAGTCCAGTCTGAGTACATATAGATAGATGTGTATAGAACAGTACAAAGTCAAGGTCCTAGCAATTGAGAGGCTACAGGAACTAGACCGAGCTGTACACAGTGCAGCTGATGATCTTTAGGCGTAAGCGCCTTCGTAAAGATATCAGCTGTGTTGGCACCAGAGGCCAAGTGAACAACGCGGGCCTGGCGACGCTGCTGTAGCTCGCGCAGGAGGAAGTACCGCAGCTGAATGTGCTTCGCTCTGCCCTCAAGCCGAGGCTCCTAACACAGGAGTATCATGGCCCTGTTGTCAGCATACAGGACCGGGGCAGAGCTAGGCCGCTCACCTAAGTCTGTGAGCAAGAAAGTCAGCCAGCGGAGCTCCTGTGCCGCCATGGCACCAGCGTAGATCTCAGCCTCACAGCTCGACTGAGCAACAGACGACGAGCGAGTGGATCTCCAAGAGATAGCACCCGAACCAAGGCTAAAACAGTAGCCCTGTGACGACCTGAGCGTCTCAAAGTCGTCTGCCCAAGAAGCGTCTGTGTGCCCAGTGAGGACCACTGGCCTACGTCCTCCCAATACTAACCCCATGCCTGATGTACAGTGGCGGATTAAATTGCCCGGATGTTTAACACTTTGAAACGTATCGTTATGCAACACATGTTTCGAAAATAGTAACACCCGTTTTTTTCCATTCTGTTACTCGGTTTTTGAGTTCTGCTTCATCCGTTTCTTGCTTGGCGCGATTGTGACACTAACGGAAAGTGGGGTTGAAATTTACTACTCGACTGTCGATGTGGACATTTCCTACCGAGCGGAAGAGTAGATCTATTTTCCCCCGTCGCTCAGTGTGTACATCGTCACGCGCACCAGTTCCTAGCTTAGTTGTTAGTCCGGAAGCGAGCCTACGACCGCATCGCTATGAAGCCGTTAAATGAGAAGAAGCGCGCGAGGATCAGAAGCATGTTGCGTGCGGGGCATTCGACTAGGAAAATAGGGAAACTTCTTGGCATAGGCAAGAGCACCGTGCACGATTACGGTATGAAACTCGCTGAGGAGACTAGTCGCGAGGAGGTGCGACCTACGATGCCTTCGGCCGGCCGCCCCCGCTTAATCACAACCCGTCTCCAGCGCGGAGTTATACGTGCGATTACTAGCGGCGAGGCGAAAAGCTCTTCAGACGCGGCCAAGATGTTGTTGGAGAAGCACGATCTCGCCGTAGACTCGAAGACGGTCCGCAACTCTTTACGATCCGCGGGGCTGATCGCCGTGCATCAGCCCAAGAAACCCAGGCTCTCACCGAAAAACATCCGCGATCGTCTCGACTTCGCGCGGGCGCATGCCGACTGGACGCTGGAGGACTGGAAGCGGGTGATTTGGTCTGACGAGACGAAGATTAACCGCTACTGCTCCGACGGACGTGCGTACGCCTGGATTCGCGAGGGCACCAGCCTTCGGAGCCACCAAGTCCAACAGACAGTTAAGCATGGGGGCGGTTCTGTGATGGTGTGGGGTTGCATGACGTATGAGGGGGCGGGGTTCATGTGCAAGATAGATGGCAGGATGGATGGGCCGCTGTATCGCAGCATCTTGCAAGATGAGCTCAAACAGACCATCGATTTTTTCAAGCTTTCCCCCTCAGAGGTCATTTTCCAGCACGACAATGATCCCAAGCACAGGTGTCGTCTGGTCCAAGACTGGCTTGGGGAGCAGGAGTACGCGGTGCTGGAATGGCCGTCGTGCTCCCCGGACCTTAACCCAATTGAGCACCTGTGGGCATACTTGAAAAGGCAGCTGGGGAAGTACGAAAAGCCGCCAAGGGGAATGCTGGAGCTGTGGGAGAGGGTGCAGGAGGAATGGGACAAGATACCGCCGGAGGTGTGTGCAAACCTGATCGACAGCCTGCCGAGGAGGATCAAGGCAGTGATTCGGGCAAAGGGACGCTGGACTAGGTACTAGTTTTCCTAGAATCTAGTGTGATACCATTTTCCGGTACAAATTGTCCACATGTTCTCCCATGCTATGCTTAGGAGTTTAAGGACCATGTGTGGTACTACTTTGGTGTTTGAACACTGGAGTGACTGCTCTAACTGAACTTCTCAGCGTTAATGCACACCGTACATTAAGGCTTAATGTATACGCCTCTGCACTCATAAAAATGCCAAAAAAGGCAAAACATGTGGACAATTTAATCCGCCACTGTACTTCCTTGTGCTTGTCGACGACTTCACTCGTTACACCACAGTCTTTCCCCTGGAGCGCAAGGCTGACGTGCCTGGCGCTCTCATCCCCTGGCTTGTCTCTGCGCGTGTCCACCGCGGTCTCCCTGTCTTGCGTCTTCACTCAGACCGTGGTGGCGAGTTTGCCTCAGGTGTCCTTGGTCGCTTTTGTCGTGCGGAGGGCATCACCCAGACGTTCACCCTACCGGACTCCCCACAGCAGAATGGGGTCGCTGAGCGACGCATCGGCTTGGTCATGGAGGTCGCTCGCACCTCCATGGTCCATGCCGGTGCACCCCATTTTCTGTGGCCGTTCGCTGTGCGCTACGCTTCTCACCAGCTTAACCTGTGGCCGCACCCTCAGCAGCCGCAGGTTTCGCCGACCCGTCTGTGGACTGGGTCTCCTGGTGACGCGTCTGCGTTCCACGTCTGGGGCTGCCTTGCTCACGTCCGTGCCTCCGGCACGGACAAGCTCACTGCCCGCACCCTTCCCTGCGTCTTCCTCGGTTTTCCCCTTGACGCGTCCGACTGGCACTTTTACCACCCGCCGTCTCACCGCTTCTTTCACTCTCGTGACGTCACCTTTGACGAGTCCGTCTCCTACTACCGCCGCTTCCCCCACCGTGGTCCCCCGGTTACCCCCCCCCTGTTCCTGGTCACCCCTTCCCCGGTAGTCCCTGCCCCTCCTCCTCCTCCTCCCCGTCCCGCCCCCTCTGGTGTCTCCCATGTCACCCCCCTTCCGTCCGTGGACCCGGTTGAGGAGTCTTCTGACTCTGGTGGCCCTCCGGTGCAGTCCTCGCCGGCCGCCCCTCCCCAGGTGTCCCCTCCCCAGTCCCCTCCTCCGCCGTCCCTGCCGCCACTGCAGCCGTCGCCGTCGCCGCCGCCGCCGCCGCCGCCGCAGTCGCAGCCCCCGTTCGCTGACTCTGGGGGTGCTCGTCCCGGTCGCCCTGAGGGTGGTCCCTCTGGGGGTGCGGGTGTGGAGAGTGCCGGTGGTAGCCGAGGAGCAGCTTGCGGTCCAGGTGTCGCCGTTGTGCCGCCGCAGCAGCAGTCCCCGCCGGTGTCCGCCCTTCGCCTGCTCGGCCTTCCGTCCCCCGACCCTGCGTCGGTTCCTCCCCGACCGTCTCCTCCTCTTCCTGTCTACGGCCCTGTTTTCCCTCCGCCGGACTCGTCCCCGGCCCGTCTCCCCCCTCGTTCCCCTCCTGTGTCCCCTCCCCTGTCTCCTGACCCGACTCCTCCATCGCACGTCTGGTCTCACCGTCCCTCCCGTGCTCGTCCTGCCTCGCCTGTCCTGCGCTCCCACCCTATGTTGCTTCGTTCACACGCGTCTCGTCCTCCCCTTCTGCCGTCGCCTCCTCCGTCCTCCCTTGTTGTTGCGCCCCCCCCGCTGTCCGACTACCTTCGTGCCGCTCGTCCTCTTGTTCCTCGGGTCCTTGCCTCTCTCGTTACCGACCCGTCTGTTCCAGTCTCGTGCCTTGACGCTCTTGTCGCTGCTGTCGCTGACTTCGCCTCTACCCGCCGCCTTGACTACGCCACCGCTCTGGTCTCTGACCCTGCCTGTCCTCCGTCTGTCGGGGGTGCTCCTGCCCTTGGCAGTGACGTCCTGGAGGACCGCCAGTTCGAGCTTGCTTTCCTCTCCGAGGCTGCTCCCCATCTCTGTTCCATGCTGCTAGTCCCTGAGGGTGACCTAGACGCTTTCGACATCCCGACCCCTCGCACTTACGCTGAGGCGACTTCGGGACCCTGGGCCTCGCAGTGGATAGCTGCCATGGAGCAGGAGATGGCATCTTGGAGATCCACCGGCACCTTCGTCGACGCAGTTCCCCCGCCTGGGGTGAACGTAGTCGATGGCCGCTGGCTCTTCAAGGTGAAGCGCCCTCCTGGAGAGCCGCCTGTCTTCAAGGCGCGCTATGTGGCTAGAGGCTTCAGTCAGCGCGAGGGGGTGGACTTCTTCCAGGTTGTGGAATAGCGAGCAATAACAGCGTCTAAGTAAGCTTTGGCCGTCTCAATAGTAGCAAAACGCGAGCGCTCGGAGACAGGAAGGGCATGGCTAATGGCTACCTGAGCGATTGCATCGCGGGAGTCCCAGACTGCACGGGCAAGCGCAGCAGTAGAGAAGGTCTCACGGTCATCAGAGGAGGGATCAGCAGGGAGGGGGGCAGGTACAGGGGGGCGGGGGAGCAAGCCGTCAACATGGACAACCAAAGAGTGGCCATCCTGACGCTGACCTGTGAGGTGGCGGCGGAGATCGGAGAGCCAGGCGGCGAAGTCAACCGCATGGCCCTCAGCGTCCAGTCGGAGCACGAAGTCCGCCATCGTGCAGGGTCAGCGGCACAGCTCCACAGTAACTCAGCTACAGCCCCCTCCAGCACAGTGGCCACGAAGTGCCTCAGCACGGGCGAGCGGAGGAGACGGAGCCCGAGGCGGCACAGCAGGACGAGCCGGGGCGAAAGGGGCAGATAGGGACGGTGGGGCCAGGCAGGCACGGCAGGGCCAGGCAGGCGCGGCGGGCCAGTCAGGGGCGGCGCGGCCAGGAGGCACGGCGGGGCCAGAAGGCGCGGCGGGGCCAGGCAGGTGCGGTGGGGCCAGGGAGGCGCGGCTGGGCCAGGCAGGCGCGGCGGGCCAGCCTGGGGCGGCGGGGCCAGGAGGCGCGGCAGGGCCAGGCAGGCGCGGCGGGGCCAGGCAGTGCGGCGGGGCCAGGCAGGCGCGGCGGGGCCAGAAGGCGCGGCGGGGCCAGAAGGCGCGGCAGGGCCAGGCAGGCGCGGCGGGCCAATCAGGGGCGTCGGGGCCAGGAGGAGCAGCAGGGCCAGGCAGGCGCGGCGGGGCCAGAAGGCGCGGCGGGGCCAAGCAGGTGCGACGGGGCCAGGGAGGCGCGACAGGGCCTGGCAGGTGCGGTAGTGCCAGGCAGAAGCGACGGGGCCAGGCAGGCGCGGCGGGGCCAGGCAGCGCGGCGAGGGCCAGGCAGGCTCGACGGGGCCAGGCAGGCACAACGGGGCCAGGCAGGTGCGACGGGGTCGAGGAGGCACGAGGGGCCCAGGAGGGGCGTGACGGGGCCTAGGCAGCGCGATGGGGCCCAGGGGGGGCGCGGCGGGGCCTAGGAGGCACGATGGGGCCCAGGGGGGCGCGACGGGACCTACGGGGCATGAAGGAAGCCCAGGAGGGGCGTGGCGGGGCCTAGGCAGCGCGATGGGGCCCAGGGGGGCGCGACGGGGCCTAGGAGGCGCGATGGAGCCTAGGGGGGCGCGACGAGGCCTAGGAGCCACGATGGGGCCCAGGGGGGCGCGACGGGGCCTACGGGGCACGAAGGGGCCCAGGAGGGGCGCGACGGGGCCTAGGCAGCGCGGTGGGGCCTAGGGGGGCACGACGGGACCTACGGGACACGAAGGGGGCCCAGGAGGGGCGCGGCGGGGCCTAGGCAGCGCGATGGGGCCCAGGGGGGCGCGACGGGGCCTACTGGGCACGAAGGGGCCCAGGACGGGCGCGACGGGGCCTAGGCAGCGCGATGGGGCCCAGAGGGGGGCGCGACGGGGCCTAGGCAGCGCGATGGGGCCCAGGGGGGCGCGACGGGGCCTAGGCAGCGCAAAGGGGCCCAGGGGGGGCGCGACGGGGCCTAGGAGGAACGGAGGGGGGTGGCGGGGCCTAGGAGGCACGGGCGGAAGCGGTAGGTGGAGGGGAACCAACCTACGGGTGATACCATCTCAAAGAAAAAAACTGAATAATTGGATAGAGGGAGAGAACAAGTGTATATACCTAAGAGTGTTGTACCCCCTAAGAGGTGACCCTATGCAGTCTATACAAATGTGAGTTATACATATATTTGACAGAAGCACCCACCCACCCACTTGAAACATATGGATCCTCTGTGTAGTGTACCTCGCATGGTTAATACCATGCGCATGACAGTTTGTCATGATACACGCATGCAATAAAGTACCTACCTATGCACACCTCAACAAAACGACAACCCACCCCACATTCCCCTTCCCGAAGGGCTCCCACCGTCTCACGGCTTTGGGTTGGGCCAGTCAGGCGTGTGATATGGTAGCAGTAGGTAATAGCTTTGAGGCACCTCAAAAGCAGTAGGTAATAATAACACAGTTCTGCTGCCATGCCACGTCTCACCACTGGGTCCCTTCCCACCCATGGCCTTGGGTCAGACCAGTCTCGCGATTCACCACCACCCTCTTGTGCCCCTCATCCTCAGACCGCTGCCAGGCCGAACCTGACACCAGGCTGAAAGACTCATGTCTGCTGTCTGCTCCCTACCCCACGCCAATGGGCCGAGCGTATTCAAACATAGAACCCATGCCTTCTTCGAGGTGGTGAAAACGTACAAGCCCCGAGGAACTACTTGAGCTCTCTGCTCCCCTCCCCGCCCCGAGGAGACTTGTGAGTGTCGACTCAAAAGTCGAATATGGAAACCGTGCCTGCTTCGAGGCGGTTAAAGAGTACATGCATGGAGGAATCACTTGCGCGCTCTGCTCCCCGCCCCAACAGAGCGAGCGTATTCGAATACAGAGATCATGCCTTCAGTCCAGATCACGAACCACTCTTCTGACGGCGCTCTTGCAAATATGGCCCCTGCAGAGGTTTCCATCAGAAACTCCAAAGCAGCCGCGTTGGTGGCTTCGGTAGATAGCAGCTGGGCTGTAGTGATGGGAGGAAAACGAAAGGGAAAAGGTGAGGCGCAGGAAAGATTTGAGGAGAAGGGGGGGGAGGGATGGGAATGGGGAGGAATTTGGGGAGAGAGAGGAATTGCTTGGATACCATACCACATCCCTCAAACGGAAGGTGAGATAGTGGGCAACAGAGATCACCGCAACAGGATTCATGCTTTGGTTCTAGACAAAGAGGTAGTGTTTTAAAGGGGCGAAAAGTTAAGGCCACTTCTGGCGCACATGATACATATGATACACATGATACACAGGATACATATGATAAATATGACGCATACGATACACATGAAACATATGATACATGTGATAACAGAGGATACACATGATACACATGATACACATGATACACATGATACATATGATACACAGGATACACATGATACATATGATGCACATGATACATATGATACACATGATACACAGGATACACATGATACACAGGATACATATGATAAATATGACGCATACGATACACATCAAACATATGATACATATGATAACAGAGGATACACATGATACACATGATACGCGCACAACACATGACACTCGCACAGACCTTGCTATTGTCATTGACACACAATAAGGACTTGCACACGTCTTCACACGGCACAACAGATGCTAATGACTTGAAGCCCAAGATTTGAACTTTGCACAGCCTATGATGTCCTTATGATGCAATGAACCCACACGCACATGCATGTTTGCAGATGCCTATGCACGCACGCACATGCAGCGACTTAATCAACCCACCTGATCTTGCCACTTTTCCCATAAGACCGTGCTTCTCCCACTTAAGGGACAACTGGACAGTGGGAGAATGAAGTAAGTCACACAGAAAAAGGAAATAGAGTGTTTGAGTGTGTGTGTGTGTGTGTGTGTGAGTGTGTGTGTGTGCACGAAAGAGAAAGAGGGGGTGGAGTGAGAGAGACAAGCGCTGGCAAGAGCGAACAAATGATAGAAGAGGGGAGGGGGAGGGGGGGGTAAGGAAATGGTGGGGGTAACACATAGGGGAATCACGCGTTGGAGAGAAATGTTCAGAACAAAGCGAGACCAATGCCAACCATACGAACATAACCCAGAAAACCCCCTCACCCCCCCCACCCCTCCCCCCTGCTTCCCCACCTCCAACGCACCCCCTCACGGATTCCCTTCACCCACACGCACCGATCCTCCACTTTCCACCACCACCATGAAGATTCTCGGCTGGCCTTTCCCCATCCCCGCTTTAGACAGCTTCACTAACGGGCACCCCTCCTGCAATGCGGCCAGCCAGAAGCTAACCGCCACAATATCATACTCCTTGCCGGCGGGGGTGGTAACGCAAGCCGATGTTAGCGATTTCAGCTTGACACTGGAGCTCTCTTTCTGCTGCTGCCCGCTTAAGTGTTCTTTCAGCTGCCCAGCGAAGATCTCTTTCAGCTGCCCAGAGGCGTCCGACAGCGATAAGGTCCGCCCGACCGTTTTCACCACAGAATCTTCAGGAGGCATCTGAACAGCAGCAGCAGGAGCAGCAGCAGCAGCAGCAGCAGCAGTAGGAGGAATCATGGTCGAACCACCGTTTGCCATGGATTCTGCTGCTGCTGCTGCTGCTGCTGCTGCGGCTGCTGCTGCTGATGCAGCAGCTGCAGCAGTGCTGAGGGTATTATCAGCGCTGACAGCAGCAGCAGCATCAGAAGCATCAGAAGCAACTGCCCCCCGAGGAACGTCAGTGGGACATTTGAAGAGAAGCCGGCTGCTTGATCGGGTCCTACGCTGCTGCTGCTGCTGTGACTGGGAATTAGCGTCAGGAGGTACGGGAAGCAATCGCGGCTGCCGTTCCTGCTGCTGCTGCTGGCGCTGCTGGTGCTGCTGGTGCTGCTGGTGCTGCTGCTGCTGCTGATAGTGGTGGTGGTGTTGCTGATGCTCTGCTAGTTGCATGGAAGACAGTGGAGGTATAGTGTATTCGGAGCGGGAAGAGTTGGACAGAGAGCTGAAAGCAGGGGAGCTATCCCCATGCGTGCTCGCAGGGGTTGGTACCAGCAGCACCGCCCTACCCGCTGCTGCCTCGGAAGGTTGATGCTCCTTCCCTAAGGAGCCTGATCCAACGCTGGAGTGTGATTCGGTGGAGATGGGATCTATCGGGTTTGAGCTGAATGGATGCGACAAAGGGAGGGCGTTTGACCCATTGTGCGCATCTGCTCCTGCTACTGCTGCTGTCAGTCCTTCTGCTTCCACTCTCCCTCCTCTCCCTTCCCCCCCCCTTCCTCCTCCTCCTCCTCCTCCTCCTCTTCCTCCTCCTCCTTTCCCCCCTGCTGCCGCTAACTGTCCTACAGTCGCCTCCCGTACCGGATCTCCCCTCACTGGTTCCGCAAACAGCATTTCGCGCTTTAACTCCGTCACCTGCGACTCCGATCGTCTGCCAGCGGGGAAATAATTAAGAGGCACCGCCTCCATACGGCCGACATGGGAGGTGTATCCGACGTGGAAGCCTCGGAGATCCCTTTCAGGAAAAGAGTAGGTTTTTGAGAATTCTAAAAAACTCTTACAGTTACAGGCGCAATAGGTTAGAAGACGGGGTTGCAGTTGCTTAAAGTGTGTTGTGGTAGACGTAGACGAAGACTGACGTAGACGGCAGCAGCACGGAAGCTGCTGAACATCTTAACGGTTGCGAAATGGAAGGCGGTGCAGCTAATACCGGGTTTCTGATCAGAATTCGGTGCTTCAGTTTATGACCAATGACCGATTACTAACGTCTATAAGCGAGACGAATGGATGGTCAACCGAAGGACTGAGCGCGGACTAGGACCATCTAAGAAAAAGCGTATAGAGCTCTTTCTATCCACCGCAATGAAGTCATGGACATAATCAGGTTGACTTCAAGACTCCTAACTCTCTCTCCTCAATCTCATAAAGCTATCATATGGAGTAAGCTGGAGCATAAATACTTCTCCCTCTTTCTCTCTCGTTCTCACGCACCACTCTCACATCTCTCCCGTTCAACCGACGGCCAGGCAGGAAGCGCGAGCCCCTAAGCGAAGTGAACAAAGCACCAGGAATTGGAAATGTGGGCCAAGGGCCCAGACCAGAGATAACAGAAGAACGACTGCAGATCAAGCCTGCATTTTCATGGAATCTACGGATTCAAGAGTGGACTAAATCGTGTAAGGGTTGAGGATGTTATGAATAAATCAGAGTAATAACAGGTAGTGTAATAAAGGAGCAGTGATTCAAGAGTGTCAATACAAATGAGGGCCTAGGCATTTATAGGCACGAACAAGGCTAGCCAAGAACCATGCGAACAGGTTGGGGCGGTCCGGTTGGCGAAAGTCACGGAAGCGCCACACGTCTACGTTTAGGTTCGCGAAATGGTTCGGGACCAACGAAGTTGGCCAAGCCTGGACTTCCGAGAGTCGAGAGCGTACGCGCTGTAGTCGAGCCCAGTAAGGAAAAGGGAATTTCCTTACACCACCCCCCCTTCCGGGATGAGACTACCCACATCCGGGACACGTCGTCGGTGTAAATAGTCACGGACGACTTTGTGTTTGCCGAGCATAGCTGCGGGGATCCAAAGATCGTCGTCAGTCGTGCGATCGACCCATCGTACAAGGAAATCAACGGCCGCTGTATCTCGATGGCCTCATACGCAATGAGCGAGAATCTTGGACGGCTCGATCGTTGGCTTGGGTACTGGGTTGGCCGTAGGATTGATCTGTTAACGGTCGAGATTAGTTGTACTCGGGACGAACGATCGCAGGAGACTGATGTGGAACGAATCATGGATTCGCCAGTCAGCCGGCAGTTGCAGCTGGGCGGTGACTGGTGTCACCATTCGGATGATGTGGAATGGGCCGCAAAATCTTGGTCGTAATTTAATTGGGAAAGGAATTCCCAAATTTCTGGCATCGAGCAGGACCAATTTGCTAGAATACTGGAATAACTAGAAACAAGAGAGAACAAGTTAGATATAGGGTTGGGTTGTACTCTCTAAGAACATACACCTATTCTAGCCTATAACTTCAATATGCAGAATGTATGTATAAATTGACACACCCCCTATACTAGATAAGGGGTGGTGCTAAGCAAGAAGCAGATAGCTCAGGGTGGCACTACTAGTCCAACCTCTGAGAAAGGGGTTCGAAGACCAGTTAGCAAGAGTACAAACAAGATAGGAGCAAACCAGGGCGGCACTACTAGTCCGGCCACTTGAAGAGGAGCCACAAGGCCAGTCTGAAAGATATATATAAAGAGGAGTACACAATCAAGGTCCTAGCAAGTGAGAGTCTACAGAAACTAGACCAAGCTCCAAGCAGTGCCGCTGATGATCTTTAGGCGCAAGCGCCTTCGTAAAGATATCAGCTGTGTTGGCACCGGAGGCCAAGTGTACTACGCGGGCCTGGCGGCGCTGCTGCAGCTCACGCAGGAGGAAGTACCGTAGCTGGATGTGCTTCGCTCTGCCCTCAAATCAAGGCCCCTGACACAGGAGGATCATGGCCCCGTTGTCAGCGTACAGAACCGGGGCAGGGCTAGGCCGCTCATCTAAATCGGTGAGCAAGAAGGTCAGCCAGCGGAGCTCCTGTACCGCCATGGCACCAGCGTAGATCTCAGCCTCACAGCTAGACTGGGCAATAAACGAGGAGCGAGTGGACCTCCACGAGATGGCACCCGAACCAAGGCTAAAGCAGTAGCCCTGGGAGGACCTGAGGGTCTCAGCGTCGTCTGCCGAAGAAGCGTCAGTGTGCCCAATAAGGACCACCAGCTTGCGTCCTCTCAGCACTAGCCCCATGCCCGATATACTTGCTAGATAACTCAAAACCCTCCTAGCAGCCAACCAGTGCAGTGGTCGGTGTCTGCCGGTGGCCACAAAGCGAGCCATGATGCTGAGAGGGTATGCGAGATCAGGAAGCGTGCAAGTCATCAGGTACATAAGGCAGCCCACCAGCTCTGCGTAAGGACCACTGGGCTCTACCGACTCCTCAGGAACAGGATCTGAGAGCCTGTGGTCTACTGGCAGAGGTGTGGGCTGTGCGGAGAAGAATTGAAGACCGAACATCTGAAGGACCTGGCGCACCAAGTGTGACTACGTGAGAGTGATGGTGTGCGCTGCTCTGTCCTTGAAGATCTGCAGGCCAAGGTAGCGGCGCAGCTCTCCTAGGTCAGTGCAGGTGTGTCTCCTCAGTAGCTCGGCCTTCACGGAGGCCAGTGCGTCTCTGTCTGCAGTAGCGTAGACCAGGTCGTCTACGTAGACAAGGATGTAGAATGGAGTCTGGCCAGCACGAACGAAGAGCGAAGGGTCTGTAGAGGACGGAAAGAACTACAGGTCAGCTAGCGTAGCACGCAATGTGTCGTGGCACTTACGGGGCGCCTGACGCAGGCCGTAGACCGGGTGTCGGAGGAGCCAATGGGTCCCAGGACCTGCTCGTGTAGGCTGCCCTGAAGAAAAGCAGTGGAGAAGTTGAGGGAGTGGAACTCGTAGTCACGCTGTGATGCTACGAGTAGCAGCACCCAAAGAGTAGTCATCTTCGGGGTCGGGTTGAAGGTTTGAAAGCAGTCCACCCCCTCTCGCTGAATGAAGTCTCTAGCCACGTAGCTCTCCGGGGGGGCGCTTCACCTTGAAGAGCCATTGGCCGTTGGCTTCTGTACGTTCACCACAGGTGGGGGAACTGCGTCGACGTAGGTGCTGGTGGATATCCAAGATGCTATCTCCTGCTCCATGGCAGCTTTCCACTAAGAGGCCCAGGGTCCCGAGGTCGCGTCAGTGGAACTGCAAGGGGTCGGGATGTCAAAGGCGTCTGGGTCACCCTCAGATACTAGCACCATGGAACAGAGATGGGGAGCAGCCTCGGACAGGAAAGCAAGCTCGTACTGCCTGTCCTCTAGGACGTCAGTGCCAAAGGCATGAGCACCCCCGACGGACGGAGGACGGACAGGGTCAGAGACTAGCGCGTTGGCGTAGTCAAGGCGGCGGGTAGAGACGAAGTCAGCGACAAGAGCGCCAAGTCTCGAGAGAGGAACAAACGGGTTGGTAACGAGGGAGGCAAGGACTTGAGGAATAAGAGGACGAGTAGCACGAAGGTAGTCAGACAGAGGGGGAGGTACGACAACGAGCGACGACGGAGGAGGCGAAGGCAGGAGGGGAGGACGAGACGCGTGGGAACGAAGCAACATAGGGTGAGAACGCTGAACAAGGAAGACAGGACGAGCACGAGAGGGACGGCGGGACGAGACAATAGATGGAGGCGTCGGGTCAGGAGATAGAGGGAGAGTAATATGAAGGGAACGAGGTGCGAAATGAGCCGGGGACGAGTGCGGGAGGAAACACAGGACCGTGGACAGGAAGGGGAGGAGGCGTCGGGGGAGGCGCAGACGAGCAGTCAAGGGAGGGAAGGTCGAGTAGACGAAGGGCGGACATCGACGGCGACTGCTACAGCTGCTGCTCGATGCCAACACCTGGACCACCAGCTGCATCGCGGCTACCTCCAGAACACTCCACTCCAGCACCCCCAGAACGAGCACCCCTAGAGCGAGAACCCTCTTCAACACCGGTGCCACCCCCGAGCCCGCCGGGACAAGCCACGGCAGGAACCCCAGGACTAGCACCCTCCTCAATGCCAGCAACCCAAGAGGCCACGAACGGCAGCTGCTGCTGCGACGGCGGTGGTGGCTGCGGCGGCGGCGGCGGCTGCTGCGGCGGCGGCGGCTACGGTGGCGAGGACTGCGACGGCGGAGGAGGAGATACCGGGGGAGAGACAGATGGCAAGAACTGTACCGCAGGGCCACTAGAGTCAGCCGACTCCTTGACTGGGACAACAGACGGGAGGCGAGTGACGTGAGACACACCAGACGGAGCAAGACGGGGAGGAGGGTGAGCAGGGGGCTACCAGTGGAGTGGGGACCAGAAATAGGGGAGGGGAAACCGGGAGACCTCGGTGGGGAAAGCGGTGGTAAAAGGAGATAGACTCCTCGAAAGTGGTGTTACGGGAGTGAAAGAAGCAGTGAGACGGCGGGTGGTAAAAGTGTCAGTCAGAGGAGTCAGGGGGAAACCGAGGAAGACACAGGGGACAGTGCGGGCAGTGAGCTTGTCCGTGCCAGAGGCACGAACGTTAGCGAGGCAGCACCAGACGTGAAACGTGGACGCATCACCAGGGAACCCGATCCAAAGGAGGGTCGGCGAAACCTGCGGTCGCTGGGAGCACTGCCACAGGTTAAGCTGGTGAGCGGTGTAGCAAACGGCGCACGGCCACAGAAAATGGGGTGCACCGTCATGAATCATGGAGGTACGAGCCACCTCCATGACCAAGCTGATGCATCACTCAGCAACCCCATTCTGCTGCGGGGAGTCCAATAGGGTGTACGTTTGGGTGATGTCCTCCGCACGACAGAGTTGTCCAAGCCGACAAGAGGCGAACTCATCGCCACGGTCGGAGTGGAGACACAGCACAAGGAGATCGCGGTGGAAGCGCGCAGCTACGACCCATGGGAAAAGAACGTCGGGCACGTCGGCCTTCGCTCCAAGAGAAACACCGTGGTGTAGCGCGTAAAGTTGTCATTGAGCACTAGAAAGTAGCGCTCGCGATGCGGTCCAGGGATGGAGGTTGGGACCCAGACGTCCAAGTGAAGGGTCTGGAGGGGTGCGGTGGCAGGGCGAAGCGAGGAGGAGTGAGGAGCATGGTGTAGCCGACCCTTGATGTAGGGCGTGCACGGCAGCGCAGGCAAGGGAGGGAGGGCAGGAAGAGACTCAGGGAGACCTAGGATGAGACCGTGCTGGGACATGTGACGCAAGCGGGGGAGTGCGGGGTGACCTAGGCGGTGGTGTCACAGAAGCGACGGGTGAGTGAGCGACCGATACGAGCACGCAGCAGCAACCTGGGTAGACGCAGGACCCGGAGGGGAAGGTCCACCCGGGGGGGAAGCAGTGTCCAGCATAAAGAGGCCAGTCACCGGGTCCTGAGGGAACGTCGCAAGGGGGAAACCTGAGTCGGCCTCGGTACAGACGGCGTACCGCTCGTGACCCGGGAAGGTAGCGGTGACGCTGAGGTCCTGAAGACAGCCGACACCAACTAAGTTCTAGGAGAACGAGGTGATGTGCAGGCCTGTAAGGGAACCCGAGGGAATTGCTGGACAGGGAAGGGTAGTGTAGCTGCGCGCAACTACATGACCAGGGGAGGGGTCAGCAAGTGCGACAGCAGCAGGCGCGGCAAGTGGCGTAAGCGCAGCATGGTCGCGGAAGAAGCAGGCAGACACACCGGAGTCAAGTGTGAAGGACAGCGAAGCAGAAGCGGCAGCCGAAGGAGGAGCGAGTGTGGAGCCTAGGCTAGACAAAGCAAACGGTCCTATGCCTGATATAGCAGGGGAGTCTGTACGCCTAAGCTAGAGAACACAGGACAATAAGATCCGGACACACTAGAAGCGTCAGCATACAAAGAATGCAGGGCAGAACTAATCTGATCCATGTCTAAGTCAAATACGGGCACACCGTGATGGAGGAGACTGGGCCAGTCGGCGAGGTCGGGGGCCGGGCCAAAGCCGCGACTGAAGAGGTCGTCGAGGCGGCGGAAGCAGCGGGCGGCGGCACACAGTGCCATGGAGGGGCCCGGTCTGGAGCTGGTACTGGCAGCCCACAGCACCGAAGCCGCCGGTAGACGCCAAGCCGCGGGGACCACCACCGCGGCTGCCACCTACAGGGGCTCCTAGCCACCTCAGTGGGAGGCGGGCCCACGGCTGCTGCTGCTGCTGCTGCTGCGGCTGCGACTGCTGCTGCTACGTCTGCTGCGGCTGCTACTGCTCCTGGACACCTACCCCAAACCCCTTGTCAGAGCCACTATCACCGCCACCACCACCACCACCACCACCACCACCACGCCCTCCCTGGGGGCCGCGACTACCCCGACGCTGTCGCTGCTGCTGCGGGAAGGCCGCCGCTGCGATGTCAGTGGCAGGAGCAGCCGTAGCGAAGTCGGTGGACACGTCAGCGTACGTGCACTGGGAGGGAGCACAGCCTTGAAAGGTAGGGACTGCCGCAACACCGCTCGACTGAGTGATAGTGCGCTGGCGAGTCTCTATCTCAAAAAGGGCAATGACAAAGGCGGTCAGGGTGAGGTCACCAGGGTGCTGGCTAAGGAGGTGGTCGCGGGCAGTGGCTAAACGGTTAGGCAGGTGCATGGCAACAAGGTACAGGGTAGCGCAGAATGGTGGGGGGAAGGCAATGAGCTGGGCATTAGTGCTGGCAGCGCGGTAGCTAGTCTCTAGTGCACGGAGATGAGTGGCAAGATCAGTGATAGTAGGGAAAGCAGAGAGATCGGGGAAGAGCATGGGGAGGATCAAGCGTGAGGCGGAGGCAGGCGTGGAGTAGCGTGCAACTACTGCATCTAGGAAGTCTTTGGCATTTGCTACAGCAGTGAAGTGGGAACGCTCATATAGGGGAAGCACATATCTAATGGCATGCTGCGCTACAGCATCGCGAGCTAGTGCAGCAGCAGCAAAGGCCCCACTCTCAGCAAAGGTGGGGTCAGCAGGGAGGGGATCAGGCGGGGGGGGGGTGGGGAAGCAAGCCATCAACATGCATAGCCAGGGAGTGCCCATCCTGACGCTGACCTGTAGGGTGCCGGCGAAGATCGACAAGCCAGGCGGCGAAGTCGATCGCGTGCCCTTCCGCGTCCAGGCGTAGCATGGCGTCCGCCATCGCGCAACCTGAGCGGCCCCGGGACACAGCGGCACAGGGACACACTGGCGCAGCAGCACAAGGACACGGGTACTCAGCTGCTCGGCGGTACAGTGGCGTGGCGGCAGAACTCTCCGGAACAGGGACCGGGTGCGCGAGGAGCCGTAGAGGCGGTACGAGCCGCCGAGGCGGTAGAGGAACCGGCGGCGGCGCTAGTTGGTGCTTGTGAGAGTACGACCCCGTTACACTAATTTCCCCTTTCCATACTTCCTTTCTATTTCATTCCTCTTTCAATCCTGATTCATTTGGTCTTTATCTCATCTCATTTGGTTTCCTATTCCTCCTTTTCCATTATCCTTTGGTTTATCCTGTTATTATAATTATATCACCGACCAGGCTCGGGATGTACTGGCGCGCTATATCTAGCGTAATCATGTCGTAAACCCTTAAAGCCAATAGCCTCGCGTGGCTATACGCAGGGTGATTCTATTTCTACAAGGGTCTATTTCCTTTGGATAGGATAAACCTGGTTATCTGATGTACTCTGGAAGTATAAAAGCACCATGTACTGATTGATAGTGCAACATTGAGCAAACCTTTCCTCGGGACATTCGATCCTGTGACAGTGCTGGCTAAGCTTGAAGGGCCGGCTAGGCACGAGGGGCCGGCTAGGGCGCTAGGGGGCCGGCTAGGGCGCGAAGGGCCAGCTAGGAGGACGGCTAAATAGAACAAGCAAGATATAGGGTTGGGTTGTACTCTCTAAGAACATACACCTATTCTAGCCTATAACTTCTATGTGCAGAATGTATGTATAAGTTGACACAATTGCCCAGGGGCAAGTGTTAAATCTCGATGTCATCGGTCAGCTTGCTACTTAGCCCTCTGGTTGGCTTTGAGGATGGCATCGGCGGCTTTTTGCTGAGACTGTCGGAGGTTTTCGACGAACGGCTGAGATCTTGGTGCCGGGTTTTCTATCGGGGGTGATAGAGGGGTTGTCGGATCCATCCCGTGATTAAGGAAGAACGGGGACTGCGTAGTCATGGCCGATGGGGCGTTGTTGTACGCAAACTCGATCAAGGGAAGGGTGTCTTCCCATTGGGCCGGGTCTGTGCACGTTGTGCGAATCAGCTGCTCCATCGTCTGATTGGTGCGCTCAGTTTGGCCATCCGATTGCAGGTGGTACGCCGTTGTCAGATGCTGGCGTGTGCCGTACTGCTGCCAGGTTTTTGTCCAGAAGTTGGACGCGAACCGTGGGTCACGATCGATGATGATTGCCGAGGGGATGCCGTGTAGCCGCACGATGTTCGTGAGGAACAGTTTCGCTGTCTGCTCGGCAGTAATTGTCGTCTTGCAGGCGGCAAGGTGGGCCATCTTGGTCAACCGGTCAACGACGACGAGGATCGTGTCGTTACCGCTTGGACCAGCTGGCAGGCCATTGACAAAATCCATCGTCACTTGTTGCCAGGGTTGGCTGGGTGGCTCTAGCGGCTACAGCAATCATGCAGATAAAAGTCGTGACAACTTCATGAGCTGACACGTGGCGCAGGAGGTGACGTACTGCTGCGGATCTGTCGGCAAATCGGGCCAGTAGTAATTACGACTCAGTAATTTGGCGGTTTTGTCGTTGCCGTAGTGACCTGAGAAATTCGAGTCATGCCTCCTGGATAAGTAATTCCCGTAGGGTATGGTAAGCGGAAACCCAAATCCGATTGGTACCGGATTTTAGGTAATAGGCCCCTTGCTTGTCCATCAATTGGGGATGATTGTTAGTGGTGAAGAATGGGTCAGTACTGTATCAGTGGGTGAATAGGCCAGTTAGCAGCGGATTAGCTTGGGTAATTAGGACGGCGACGGTGTGGACTAAAGGGCGGGTCAGTGCGTCAGCGATGTTGCTAACCCCCCGTTTATGGGTGACTCTGTAGTGGAAGTTGGACTCGAGGTAGTCGAGCCATCGAATCTGTCGGGGATTAAGTGTTGGTTGGGCACGGATGAACTGTAGCGATTTGTGGTCTGTTCGGACAGTCACGTCAGCGCCCGTCAGGTAGCAGTGCCAGACTTTGAAAGCGTAAACGATGGCGAGTAACTCCTTGTCATGGACAGGATGATTTTGCTCGGCCAGGTTCAGCTTTCGTGACTCGTAGGCGATGGGTGGAGGCTTTCGCCGAAGTCTTGTAACAGTACTGCGCCAATGGCCAGATCGTTAGCGTCGGTGATGAGCTCGAACGAACGGTGAGGATCTGCAAATCGAAGAGCCGGAGGTGTAGTCAGGAAAAGTTTGAGCTGTTCGAACGCAGCCTGCTGCTCTCCCCCCCACTCATAAAACTTGCCCTTCTTCAGGAGATCCGTAAGAGAGGAAGTGACCCCCGCCATGTTCGGAATGAAACGGCAGACAAAATTAACAAACCCCAGAAAACTCTGAAGTTCGCGGAGATTATCTGGCGGCTTCCAGTCTTGAATTGTCGCAATCTTCTTGGGGTCGATTTTAACATCGTCGATGGAAATGACTTGGCCCAAAAACTCCAGTTCATGTTTGAGAAACTCGCACTTAGAGCCCTTGGTGATGAGTCGGTGCTGCTGCAAGAGAGAGAAAACTGCGGTCAAATCCTTCAAATGCTGCTCCCGGGTAGTTCTGTAGACCAGTATGTCGTCGAGGTACACGATGACGCATTTATCCAGCAGCGGCCGAAAAACCTCGTTCATGGTTAACTGGAACGTCGAAGGCGCGTTTGTTAAGCCGAAAGGCATAACCATGTACTCGTAACCCTCGTACCGGGTCCGAAACGTTATTTTGTAGTAGTCAGCTTCGTTGACGCGGATTTGGTGGTAACCGCCTCGCAGGTCAATTTTCGAGAAGAACTTGGCTCCACGAAGTTGGTCGATGAGTTTGTCGGCACGCAGAATAGGATAGTGAGACTCGATGGTAACCCGGTTCAAGGCGCGGTAGTCAATACACATTCATAGACCGCCATCTTTCTTCGGGGTGAACAGTATTGGAGCCGCAAACGGTGAGGTGCTGGGGCGAACGGAACCTTTCTCGAGCAGGTAGTCCAGCTGGCTTCAGAGTTCATCCAGCTCGGGCTGAGTCAATCGCCATTGAGTCCGAACAATAGGCTACATGCCGGGCTCTAGCTCGATTTTGTGGTCATGTTCTCGCTCAGGTGGCAAACCCGCCGGTAGGTCGTCTGGAAAAATGTCGGCGTGTTTTCGAATTACCATTACCAAGTCATCCGGAACAGCTACGCAGAGTTTGTCGATGTCGGTCAGCATGTCGACAGCCGTTGATGCGATCCATCGGACGACATATAGTTGCGCCCCTCGAATCATGGCTTGCTTAATCATCACTGCGCTGACCGTCAATGTGGTCGAATCTTGACAGCTCCACTTGGGTAGTCGTCGCCACTCGCCACTCCATTTGATGCGACAATTGCCCGTCCGCCAGTCAATGCTCAGGTTGTATTCTCACAGCCAATCGCATCCCAGCAGCATGTCGCAGCCGTCCAAAGTTGTCGCCAGTATCTTCGTCGTGAAACTGAATTTTTTGCCGCATGTTACTCGCACGTGAGGTACCCGCATGTCACGTCTATCAAACTGTGGCTCGCCCCACCATCAACGAATATTTTGATGCGGGTGTCGCCGACTCTCCCTTCACAGGGCGATCAACCGGTTCACCCCCCTTATTCAGCCAGGAATGGTCGATAGCCCAAATCGACACAATAACTCGGTGAGGGTGGTGGCGTTTGGGCGATGCAGTCAAGTCAGTAGGTGGCCCATCTGCTACTGACGATCTCCATTTCCCGACTGCTTCTTGTCGTTAGCTAAGTTCTTCTTCAACTGCTGGCAGTCCCTCACCATGTGACTCGGCTGGTTGCAGTGGAAGCAGGTTCCCGAAAATACTCGGGTTGCAAACACGTCCACGCCGTTGATTGATGTGTGTTGGGGCTGGCCTCGAAAGCGATTTCCCTCCCGGAAACCCGCTCTTGCGAGTCCACGTCGTGCGTCCAGCGCGTCTGCTATGCGAACTATTTCGTTGAATGTCGCCGGGGCTCGCATGGCGATCTCTTGTTGAATCTCCGGTTTGAGACCACCCACGTAGCGATCAATACGCTCGTCTTTGCTAAGCTTTTCGATTTGGTCGCAGATTGCCAGAAATGACGTTGTGTATTCTTGGGCAGAGCCCAACTGTCTCCACATCTGAAGCTTTGTGCGAGCATTTTCGCGCATGAATATGTGCTCGAATCTGCCCTTCAACGCTTCACCCCACGCTTTCCACACGGCGGATTGTGGCCGACCCAAAGATCGGTTCTGCCTTCGCCATTGATGAACTGTGCTCATCTACCGCCCATTGATTCCCTGCCGGAGCTCCTCCCTCATCAAGATGCATGCGCCACCAGTCGAGTGCCGGTCCCCTCAGCAGCGACACAGCCAAGTTGACACGTGATGCGTTGTCATTAATACTTGCTGCCGTGAATAAGATTTCCATGGCGAACAGCCACCCGCTCACTGTAGTTGTCCTGTCGGTCGGGTTGAACGGTGGTGGCATCGGAGGTTTGATTTTAATGGCCGCCCGTGGCTCACTGTGGACTTCTTCAATTGCTTCACGTGTCGCCGACGCCCTCGCTTCGCTCGCAGCATCTTTGTCTCGGGTAACAGGCCGCTCCTGATGCGTTTCACCCTGTGTCTGGCGAAGCGACGAGTTTTCGTTGCTCAGCGTCTGCACTTCGCTTCCCAGCGACTCGAACTTATCGGCAAATTGTTGAAGCTGGGCCTGCAGTGTCATCACTGTAGCCGCCCTGGCTTGCAACTCGTCAAACTCCTCCTGAGTCACGTTCCTAACACTACGACGGGCAGAGGTTTCCGGTGTGGTCATGTTGGAAATTTTACCTGACAGATCTGAGGGTGCACACGTTTTTAGTTGGAGGAGCTTTCACAAGCTCGCCTACCAACCACAGGCCAACCCTCTATTCTGTCGGGTCCTCTCTCGATATAAACGCACTACTCTACAGAAGACTAAGCGGGCTAGAACGGGGCTCTTATACCAACTGTTATGAATTAATCAGAGTAATAACAGGTAGTGTAATAAAGGAGTCGTGATTCAAGAGTGTCGATACAAATGAGGGCCTAGGCATTTATAGGCATGAACAGGGCTAGCCGAGAACCACGCGAGCTGGTTGAGACAGTCCGGTTGGCGAAATCCACGGAAGCGCTGCGCGTCTAGGTTTGGGTTTGCGAAATGGTTCGGGACCGAAGAAGTTGGCCGAGCCTGGACTTCCGAGAGTCGAGGGCATACGCGCTGTAGTCGAGCCCAGTAAGGAAAAGGGAATTTCCTTACAGCGGAGCTATCTTTGCAAGTTTTGCATTTTATAGCATGTTACTTTGCATTTTACATCAAGATCATGACTATTACCATTTGATGTGATATTATTTTACAGTTGTGCATGAAGTGTTGTTATATTTCGTTTTATATACATCCCTGCTTTTCATCACTGTACATCTGATGTTTTAATAGTGCAACTCATTTTTTCTTCTAGGTTTGACAGAATCAACTCGGAAAACAAGGGTTGCTAAACCATGATGCCAAGTACCGAACCAGATCTACTGGACAAAACTCCATCTCTCCACCCATTGTGCTTGTCAACTTATACATATGTTTATATGTAGAGGTTATAGGCTAGATAGGTTTGTGTTCTTAGAGGGTACAACTCCCACCCTATATCTCCCGTGTTCTCACTTGTTCTAGTTTATTCTGCTAATCTAACATGGTATCTGCTATAATAGGTTAGATAGGTGCATGCTCTTAGAGGGTACAAGCACTTGAACAAAATCAACCTATATGCCTTATTCTAGTTAACTTTTCTACTCTGAGATGGTATCACGCGCTAGGTTAGGTCCTCCCCGCCCACCCGCGCTTCCGCTCTCGTCCTAGTCCTAGCCGCCCGCCCTCTAGCGCCCCATCGGCCCCGTGCGCCCCACCGGCCCGTTAGCGCCCTTCCGGCCCAGTTAGAGCACCGTCGGCCCTGTGCGCCCCCTCTGGCCCGTTAGCGCCCTGCCGGCCCCATTCGCTCCCTCTGGCCCCGTGCGCCCAGTTGGCCCCGTTAGCGCCCCTCTGGCCCTGTATGCCCCGCCGGCCCGTTAGCACTCCGCCAGCTCGTTAGCGCCCTGACGGCCCAGTTCGCGCCCCGTCGGCCCCGTGCGCCCCTCTGGCCCCGCTCGTCCCACCGGCCCGTTAGCGCCCTACCGGCCCGTTCGCGCCCTACCAGCCCCGTTAGCGCACCGTTGGTCCCGTGCGCCCCTCTAGCCCTGCTCGCCCCGCCGGCCTGTTAGCGCCCCGCCAGCCCCGTTCGCGACCTACCGGCCCTGTTGGCGACCTACCAGCCCCGTCAGTGCCTCATCGGCCCCGTGCACCCTGTCGGCCCTCGCCAGCCGGCCGGCCAGCCAGCCAGCCAGCCAGCCGGCTCCGGCCTAGCTGGCCCCCGCTTCAGCGGCCAGCCGCCGGGCCGTCGAGTCATAGCGCCGACCCACCGGCTCTGGCTCCCTTCAGCGCCGGCTTCCCTGCCGGCTGTCTCTACTGATCTCCACCGCTCTCCACCGCACTCCACCACACTATACCGCACTCTACCACTCTCCACCACACTCCACCACACTACACTGCACTCCACCGCTCTTCACTGCACTCCACCGCTCTCCACCATACTCCACCGCTCTCAACCGCTTCCTCCACCTGTCCTCCTCACTCTGTCAGCGGCCGTCAGCAGCTGCAGCAGTGGCGATGGCGGAGTCACAGCTCCGTCTGGACGCAGAGGGTCGGGCGCTCGACTTTGAGGCGTGGCTGGTCGACCTTCGGTGTCACCTTATAGGTCAGCGCCAGGATGGTCACTCCCTGGCTGTTCATGTCGATGGCCTGCTTCCCCGCCCCCCTGCGCCAGCTGCCCTCCCTGATGCCCCCACCACTGCTGAGCGTGAGGCCTTTTCCGCTGCTGTGCTTGATCGTGCTGTCTGGGACTCACGCGACGCTGTCGCACAGCTTGCTATCAGCCATGCGCTCCCGCTGTCTGAGCGTCCTTGCTTTACCACTGTAGCGAACGCCCAGGTCTTCCTAGATGTTCTTATTGCACGCTATTCCACCCCCATGACTGCCTCGGCTGGTCGTCTGATCCTTCCCATGTTGTCCCCTGATCTTGCGTCCTTCCCCACTGTCGCCGACTTTGCCACGCACCTCCGCGCGCTTGAGACGAGATACCTCGCTGCTAGCACTGAGGCACAGCTCAATGCCTTTCCGCCGCCATTCTATCTCATCGCCACATGCCTCCCTGACCGCCTAGCCACAGCCCGCGACCACTTCCTTAGTCAGCACCCGGGTGACCTCACTCTTACCGCCTTTGTCACTGCCCTATCTGAGATAGAGACCCGCCAGCGTAGTATTGCTCAGTCTAGCGGTACTGCGGCGGTATCTATCTTTCAGGGCTATGCTCCCTCCCTGTGCACTTACTCTGATGTCTCTGCTGCTGTTTCTAAGACCGCTGCTGCGGCCTCAGTGCAGAAGCGTCCGGGTAAGGATCGCCGCCCCAAAGTGGGGCGTGGTGGGGGCAAGGGGGGTGGCGGTGCGGAGGGTGGCGCCTGTGGGGCAGGGACGGTGGTTCAGACGAGGGGACTGAGGTTGGTGACCTAGAGCAGCCACAGCAGCAGACGCAGCCTCAGCAGCAGCCGCAGCCGCTGCAGTAGTCACCATGGGGACCCCCGCCGCCGTGGTGGACTGGCGGCGGTGGTCGTGAAAGGGGCAGGAGCAGCTTGGTGTCGGGTGGCAGCTCTAGCGCGGTCACCTGCCAGTACCAGCTTCAGACTGGCCCTCGCCGCGGCATTGTCTGCCTCTGGCCCGGCCACACCGCCGACCGCTGCTACCGCTGCCTGGACGACCTGTTCCGCCACCGCTTCGGTCCTACGTCGGACCCTCTAGACTGGTACGCCCTGGCTCATCGTCGTGTGCCGGTCTTTGAGCTTAACATGGATCAGATTAGGAATGCTATGTCGGTCATGTATGCTGATGACTCTAGTGTGATTGGACCCTATTACCCGGTGTTGCCTAGCGTAGGTGTGTCCACTGTGTGTAGTCTAGGCTCCCCCGCTGCATCAGGCGTAGGACCGTCTGCCATGTTTAGCCTAGGCTCCACACTAGCCCCTCCGTCTGCACTTGCAGACCCCTCCTCAGGTCCGGTGGTTGCACGTAGCTCCACCACCCTTCCCTGTCGGGCGGTCCCCTCGGGCACTCTTACAGGCCTGCACATCCCCTCGTTGGTGTCGGCTGTCTTTAGGACCTCGACGTCACCACTCCGTTCCCTGGACACGAGCGGTACACGGTCTGTACCGAGACCGCCACTGGTGCTCCTCTGACCACATTCCTCTGGGACTTCGTGTCCGACCTATTTACGCTTGACACTGCATCCCCCCGGGTGAGGGCGTCCCCCTAGGTAGCCGCGGCTTGCTCGTGTCGGTCGCTCACTCACCCGTCGTTGCTGTGGCACCACCGCCTAGGTCACCCTGCACTCCCGCGTCTACGTCTCATGTCCCAGCACGGTCTTGTCCTAGGTCTCTTTGCGTTGCTCCCTTCCCTCCCTCCCTCGCCTACAACGTTGTGCACGCCCAGCGTCGAGGGCTGGCTGCGCCGTGCACCTCACTCCTCCTCGCTTCACCCTGCCACGGCGCCACTCCAGACCCTGCACCTGGACGTCTGGGCTCTAGCCCCCGTCCCTGGGCCGCGTCGAGAGCGCTACTTCCTGGTGCTTGTTGATGACTACACGCGCTACACCACGGTGTTTCCTCTGGAGTGGAAGGCCGACGTGAATGACGTTCTTATCCCATGGGTCATAGCTGCGTGAGTCCGCCGAGGTTTCCCCGTGCTGTGTCTCCACTCCGACCGTGGCGGTGAGTTTGCCTCCGGTCGGCTTGGCTGGTTCTGTCGTGCGGAGGGCATTATCCAGTCGTACACCTAGCCGGACTCCTCACAGCAAAATGGGGTCGCTGAGCGACACATTGGCTTGGTCATGGAGGTGGCATGTACCTCCATGATTCATGCCGATGCACCCCATTTTTTGTGGCCGTTCGCTGTTTTCTACGCCGCTCACCAGCTTAACCTGTGGCCCCACTCCCAGCGACCGCAGGTTTCACTGAGCCTCCTCTGGACCAGGTCCCCGGTGATGCATCTACGTTCCACGTCTGGGGATGCCTCGCTCACGTTTGTGCCTCTGGCACGGACAAGCTCACTGCTCGCACTATCCCCTGTGTCTTCCTTGGTTTCCCCCTTGACTAGTCTGACTGGCACTTTTACCACCTGCCATCTCACCGCTTCCTTCACTCGCGTGGCGTCATTTTCGACGAGTCCGTCTCCTTTTTTCGTCGCTTTCCCCACCGAGGTCTCCCGGTTTCCCCACCCCTGTTTCTGGTTCTCACTCCCCCGGTAGCCCTTGCTACCCTCCCTCCCTGTCCTGCTCTGTATGGAGTGTCTCACGTCACTCCCCTCGCGTCGGTTGTCCCGGTCAAGGAGTCGGCTGACTCTGGTGGCCCTGGGGCGCAGTTCTCGCCACGTATCTCTCCCCGGGTGTCCCCTCCTCCGTCCTCGCAGTCGCCGCCGTAGCCATCGTCGCAGTCGCCGCCGTAGCTGTCGTCGCAGCCGCAGCAGCAGACGACGCCGCCGCCGCTGCAGCCGCCGCCACCGCCGCAGCAGCAGCAGTCGTCCGTGGACTATGGTGGTGCTCGCGTTGAGGAGGGTGCTAGACCTGGGGTTCCCTTTGTGGCTTGTCCCGGCGGGCCTGGGGGTGGCACCGGTTCTAGAGAGAGAGTTCTTGCTCTAGGGGGTGATCTTTCTGGGGATGCAGGAGTGGAGTGTTTTGGGTGGTAGCCGTGGTGCAGCTAGCGGTCCAGGTGTCGGCGTCGAGCAGCAGCAGCAACAGTTGCTGCCGGTGTCCGCCCTTCGCCTGCTCGGCCTTCCCTCTCCTCACCGCACGCCTGCGCCTCCCCCGCCGCCTCCTCCCCTTCCCAACCACGGTCCTATGTGTCCTCCGCCGGACTCGTCCCCGACTCGTTTCCCACCTCGTTCACCTCTTCTGTCTCCTCCTATGTCTCCTGACCAGACACCTCCATCTCACGTCTGGTCGCGCCATCCCTCTCTGTCTCTCCTATTTAGTGCTTTCACCCCATGTTGCTTCGTTCTCACACGTCTCGTCCTCCTCTCCTGCCTTTGTCAGTCCCTGTGTGAGATAGGGACTCGTCAGCGCACTATCGCTCTGCCGATTGGTGTTGTGGCAGTCCCTATCTTTCAGGGCTGTGCTCCCTCGCAGTGACGCTGACGCTGATGTGTCAGCCGCAGTCGCTACATCTGCCCCTGCCGCTGAGACCGCAGCTGCGGTGTCCCCAGAGCTGCGAACTCGTCGAAGCCATTGTGGCCCCAAGGGAGGGCGTGGTGGTTGTGCTGGTGGTGGTAGTGGTTGTGGTGGGGACAATAGTTCTGACGAGGGGGTTGGGGCTGGTGTCCAGGAGCAGCAGCAGCCGCAGTCGACGCAGCAGCAGTAGTCATAGCTGCACCCGCAGCACCAGCAGCAGCCACAGCAGCAGCAGCAGCCGTGGGCCCGCCTCCTGCCGGGGCGGCTAGGAGCCTCTGGAGGTGGTGGCTTCGGTGGCGGTCCTCGCAGCTCGGCGTCTACCGACAACTTCGGTGTTGTGAGCTGCCAATACCAGTTCCAAACCGGCCCCCTCCGTGGCACTGTGTGCCGCTGCCCACACCCGACCACCCGCTGCTTCCGTAGCCTCGATGACCTCTTTCGTCGCCGCTTCGGCCCAGCCCCGGACCTCCTTGACTGGCCCAGTCTGTTGCGCCACGGTGTGCATGTTTTTGAGATAGACATGGATCAAATTCGCTCTGCCCTATATTCTCCGTATGCTGACACTTCTAGTGTGCCCGGATCTTATCGCCTTGTGTTCTCTAGTTTAGGCATGGTACCTGTGTGTAGAACAGACTCCCTTGCTGCGTCAGGCGTAGGACCGTTTGCCTTGTCTAGCCTACGCTCCACACTCGCTCCTCCTTCAACAACTGCTACTGCTTCGCTTTCCTTCACGGTTGACTTCGGTGCGTCTGCCTGCTTCTTCCGTGACCATGCCACACTCACGTCGATTGCTGCGCCTGCCACCATCGCACTTGCTGACCCCTCCTCTGGTCCTAGCGTTGCTCGTAGCTACACTACCCTTCCTTGTCCAGCGGCTCCCTCGGGTTCGCTTATAAGCCTGCACAGCCCTTCGTTCTCCAGGAACTTAGTTGGTGTCGACTATCTTCAGGACCTCGGTGTCACCACTACATTCCCTGGTCACGAGCGGTACGCTGTATGTACCGAGGCCGCCTCAGGTGCCCCCCTTGTAACGTTCCCCCGGGACCCGATATCTGGCCTGTTTACGTTGGACACTACTTCCCCCCCAGTTGGTGCATCCTCCCCGGGTCTTGCGTCTACCCAGGTCGCTGGGGCTTGCTCGTCTCGGTCGCTCACTCACCCGTCGCTTCTGTGGCACCACTGCCTAGGTAACCCCGCACTCCCGCATCTAAGTCACATGTCTCAGCAAGGTCTCATCCTAGGTCTCCCTACGTCACTCCCTGCCCTCCCTCCCTCGCCTACGCTGCCGGGCATGCCCTTCGTCGAAGGCTGGCTGCGCCGTGCTCCTCACTCCTCCTTGCTTCGCCCTGCCAGTGCACCACTCCAAACCCTGCACCTCGATGTCAAGGGCCCAGCCCCCGTCCCTGGGCCGCGTCGCGAGCGCTACTATTTCATGCTCGTCGACGACTACACGCGCCACACCACGTTGTTTCCCCTGGAGTGGAAGGCCGACGTGCCTGGCGTTCTTATCCCACGTGTCATATCTTTACGCGTCCACCGCAGTCTCCCTGTGCTGTGTCACCACTCCGACCGTGGCGGCGAGTTCGCCTCTGGTCGGCTTGGACATTTCTGTCGTGCGGAGGGCATCACCCAGTCGTACACCCTGACGGACTCCCCGCAGCAGAATGGGGTCACAGAGTGATGCATTGGCTTGGTCATGGAGGTGGCTCGTACCTCCGTGATCCATGCCGGTGCACCCCATTTTCTGTGGCCGTTCGCTGTTCGCTACGCCGCTCACCAGCTTAACATGTGGCCGCGCTCCCAACGGCCGCAGGTTTCGCCGACCCTTCTTTGGACTAGGTTCCCTGGTGACGCATCCGCGTTCCACGTCTAGGGCTGCCTCGCTCAAGTTCGTGACTCTGGCACGGACAAGCTCACTGCCCGCACTGTCCCCTGTGTAGTCCTCGGTTTCCCCCTTGACTCGTCTGACTGGCACTTTTACCACCCGGCGTCTCACCGCTTCTTTCATTCCTGTGACGCCACTTCCGACGAGTCTATCTCCATTTACCGAGGTCTCCCGGTTTCCCCTCCCCTGTTTCTGGTCCCCACTCCCCTGGTAGCCCCTGCTCACCTTCCTCTCTGTCCAGCTCCGTCTGGTGTGTCTCATGTCACTCCCCTCCCGTCGGTTGTCCCGGTCGAGGAGTCGGCTGACTCTGGTGGCCCTGCGGCACAGTTCTTGCCGTCTGTCTCTCCCTTGGTGTCTCCTCCTCTGCCGTCGCAGCAGCCATCGCAGTCGCTGCCGCAGCAGCAGCCATAGCCGTCGTCGCAGACATAGCAGCAAGCACCGCCGGTGTCCACCCTTTGCCTGCTCGGCCTTCCCTCCCCTGACCGCTTGACTGCGCCTCCCCCAGCCCCTCCTCCTCTTCCTGTCTACGGCCCTGTGTTCCCTTCGCCGGACTCGTCTCTGGCTCGTCTTCCCCCTCGTTCCCCTCTTGTGTCTCCTCCTTTGTCTCCTGACCAGACGTCTCTGTCTCACGTTTGGTCTCGCCGTCCCTCTCGTGCTCATCTTGTCTCTCCTGTTCAGCGCTCTCACCCTATGTTGCTTCGTTACCACGCGTATCGTCCTCCCTCGTGCCTTCGCCTTCTCCATCGTCGCTCAGTGTCGTGCCTCCCCCTCTGTCTGACTACCTTCGTGCTGCTCATCCTCTTTTTCCTCGGGTCCTTGCCTCCCTTATTACCGACCCGTCTGCCCCTGTCTCCAGTCTTGACGCTCTCATCACAGCTATCGCTGACATGCCTCTACCCACCGCCTTGACTGGGCCATCGCTCTGGTCTCCCACCCTGTCCGTCCTCTGTCCGTCGGGGGTGCATCTACCCTCGGCAGTGGCGTTCTAGAGGACAAGCAGTACGAGCTTGCGTTCCTGTCTGAGGCTGCTCCCCATCTCTGTTCCGTGCTGCTAGTCCCTGAGGGTGACCCAGACGCCTTTGACATCCCGACCCCTCGCACTTACGCTGAGGCGACCTTGGGATCCTTGGCCTCTCAGTGGATAGCTGCCATGGAACAGGAGATGGCATCTTGGAGATCCACCGGCACCTACATCAACGCAGTTCCCCCGCCTGGGGTGAACGTAATCGATGGCCAGTGGCTCTTCAAGGTGAAGCGCCCCCCTGGAGAGCCGCCTGTGTTCAAGGCGCGCTACGTGGCTAGAGGCTTCAGTCAGCGCGAGGGTGTGGACTTCTTTCAGACCTTTGCCCCGACCCCGAAGATGACTACTCTTCAAGCGCTGCTACACGTAGCAGCACAGCGTAACTACGAGCTACACTCCCTCGACTTCTTCACAGCGTTTCTTGAGGGCAGCCGACAAGAGGAGGTCTACCTACGCCGTCCACATGGCTTCACCGGTACCTTCCCTACTCGGACCCAGTGGCTCCTCCGACGCCCAGTCTAAGGAATGCGACAGGCGCCTTGTGAATGGCACGAAACTCTGCGTGCTGTGCTAGCTGATTTGCAGTTCTTCCCATCGTCTGCAAACCCCTCGCTCTTTGTTCGTGCTGGTCAGACTCCGTTCTACATCCTTGTCTACGTAGACGACTTGGTCTTCGCTACTGTAGAAAGAGACGCACTGGCCTCCGTAAAGGCCGAGCTGCTGAGGAGACACACCTGCACTGACCTAGGAGAGCTGCACCGCTACCTTGGCCTGCATTTCTCCAGGGAGAGAGCAGCATGCACTATCACTCTTACACAGTCACACTTGGTGTGCCAGGTCCTTTAGAGGTTCGGTCTCAGTTCTCCTCTGCACAGCCCACACCTCTGTCAGTAGACCACATGCTCTCTGCTCCAGATCTTGAGGAGTCGGTAGAGCCTAGTGGTCCTTACGCAGAGCTGGTGGGTTGCCTCATGTACCTGATGACTTGCACTCGTCCACATCTCGCATACCCTCTCAGCATCCTGGCTCGCTTTGTGCAGAAACGGACCACAGCATTGGTTGGCTGCTAAGAGGATTTTGCGTTATCTAGCAACTACATCGGGCATGGGGCTAGTGCTGGGAGGACGCACGCCAGTGGTCCTTAGTGGGCACACAGACGCTTCTTGGGCAGACGACGCTGAGATCCTCAGGTCCTCCCAGGGCTACTACTTTGGCCTTGGTTCGGGTGCCATCTTATGGAGGTCCACTCGCTCGTTGTCTGTTGCCCAGTCTAGCTGTGAGGCTGAGATCTACGCCGGTGCCATGGCGGCATAGGAGCTCTGCTGGCTGACCTTCTTGCTCACTAACTTTGGTGAGCGGCCTAGCTCTGCCCCAGTTCTGTACGCTGACAACATGGCCATTATCCTCCTGTGTCAGGAGCCTCGACTTGAGGGCAGATCGAAGCACATCTTTTGTGGTACTTCCTCCTGCGCAAGCTGCAGCAGCGTTGCCAGGCCCGCGTAGTACACTTGGCCTCCAGTGCCAACACAGCTGATATCTTTAGTAAGGCACTTGCGCCTAAAGATCATCAGCGGCACTGTTCGCAGCTTGGTCTAGTTCCTGTAGCTACTCACTTGCTAGGACCTTGATTGTGTACTCCTCTTTATATATACCTTTCTGACTGTCCTTGTGGCTTCTATTCTAGTGGCCGGACTAGTAGTGCCACCTTGAGCTGCGTGCTCCTTGCTCAGCACTGCCCCTTATCTAGCCTAGGGGGTGTGTCAAATTGGTGGCTGTCCCCTGTCCATCAAGAAGTCTCGCGGTCCATTCGTGCCGTCGATTCGATGACGATCTGACGATCCACGTGCAGCGACAGCAGTTTTGCCAGTCAATGCTACCAAGTAGGTGTTTGATGCTGATGATTGTGACTATTGAGAAGTAATGTGGCCGAAACTCACGACTGATGAGGAGATCCGATTTTTGAGAGGTGGAATTTTCGGAAGTACAGTCGTCGGAGTTGATATCGGCGTATATCTTCTTCTCGTCGTCAAGTTCTTGTACTGAAGAAACATGCGCCCCATCTGATACGCTGGTTCAATTTTGATCCGACGGTCCAAACTCCAAGCGATCTGTAAATATTCCTGAGGCTCGTTCAGATGCGTTGAAGGTTGCAGTAGACCCGTTTTCAACGGCAATTCGTAGTCGTCGATGTCTGCTGTCGAATTATCGAATGCGCGCGAATAATCCGCTGCTATCGATGTGTCGTTTCCACATGCGTTGAAACTCGAACTGCATCAGCTCAGGTTCATTTCACCTCGGACGATATGAAGCGTCGAAGTTGAATCGATGGCTGTCGTAGATCATCGCTAGCGCAACTCCAAGATTCGTGGCGATGTTGAAAATTCTTGGAGAAATTACTCCTGATTTTATAGCAGGTTCTTCGGGGACGTCTTCTCATGGGTGGGCCGCTGACGCATGCCCCCCCAAAAAATTGGCTCCGTTGATGCTGAATTGGCGAGGCTGCTCGCCATCGATGGGGACCCTAGGTGCAACTACTCAAGGCTAGTCAGAACTTACTAAGAAAAAATTATTCACGTACGCGTTCGAAAATTTAGTCTCCATCCTTGGCGTGCTCCTAGAGGCCCAACGGGAAAGCGTTGTTCGGAAACCTTGTGCTCCGATTACCAAGTGTTATAGGTCCAGGATTTAGCTAAAGCTTGAATGATACTAATCAAGCATTGAATCAAGATTTGAATGTCTACATGCAAAGAGTCAATGCTATTTATACCTACGAGAACTCTAGGGAAGAGTTAGGACCTTCTAAGAGAGTTCTAGAGATGAGTGGAACTGTCTGTAGGAACACCGCCTAGAAGCACGGTAAAGATTCTAGAGATAAGGTGACGGTGACGAAACACTCCATGTAATAGAAAACGTGTCACACAAGGAAAGTATGAAACATCTGTAACACATATGATATATGTAAAATATATCAATGCGTAAGATAGAGTGTAGGGATTTCTAGGAAAGGAAAAGCACAAAAAATAACACACGATAAATAACAAGTAGCAAATGGTTGTGATCAAGGATTCGGCAAGCCTCATCCTCTCACACGAAAAGAACGCGGGGGAAAACGAGCCGGAGACGAGTCCAGCAGAGGAAACACAGGACCGTACACAGGCGGGGGAGGCCCAGGCGGGTAGTCAAGGGAGGGAAGATTGAGGAGGTGAAGGGAAGACACTAGCGGCGACTGCTGCTACTGCTGCTCTACACTGAGACCAGAACCTCCAGCTGCACCACGGCTAAATCCGGACGCTCCACGACAGTACCCCTAGAACGAGAACCCTCTCTAGCACCAATGCCACCCCCAGGACTGCCGGGACAAGCCACGATAGTATCCCTAGGACTAGCACCCCCAGAACGAGAACTCTTTGCGGCGACTGCTGCTGCTGCGGCGGCAACGTCGGCAGGCGTCTGCGGCTGCGACGGTGGCGACGGCGGCTGGTGCGGCGGCGGCGGAGGATGATTCACCGGGGCGGAGACAGGTGGCGAGCCACGGGGCCCCCGAGTCAGCCGACTCCTCCACCGGGACAACCGAGAGGAGGGGAGTGACGTGAGATACACCAGACGGGGCAGGACGGGGAGGAGGAGGAGCAGGGGCTACCGGGGGAATGGGGACCAGGAATAGGGGCGGGGCAACCGGGAGACCTCGGTGGGGAAAGCGGGTGTAGGAGACAGATTCATCAAAAGTGACGTCACGAGAGTGAAAGAACGGTGAAACGGCGGGTGGTAAAAGTGCCAGTCAGACGCGTCACGGGGGAAACCAAGGAAGACATAAGGGACGGTGAGCTTGTCCGTGCCAGAGGCACGAACGTGAGCAAGGCAGCCACAGATGTCAAACGCAGACACGTCACTAGCGAACCCAGTCCAGAGAAGGGTCGGCAAAACCTGCGGCCGCTGGGAGTGTGGCCACATGTTAAGCCGGTGAACAACGTAGCGAACATCAAATGGCCACAGAAAATGGGGTGCACCAGCATGGATCGTAGAGGTACGAGCCACCTCCATGACCAAACCGATGCGTCGCTCAGCGACCCCATTCTGCTACAGGGAGTCTAGTAGGGTTTACAACTGGGTGATACCCTCCACACGACAGAACTGGCCAAGCCGACCGGAGGCAAACTCGCCGCCACGGTCGGAGTGAAGATGCAGCATGGGGAGTTCGCGGTGGACTCGGACAACTAGGATCCACGGGATAAGAACGTCGGGCACGTGGTGTAGAGCGTGTAGTCGTCGGCAAGCACTAGAAAATATCGCTATCGACGCGGCCCAGGGACGGGGGCTGGGCCCCCAACGTCCAAGTGTAGGGCCTGGAGTGGCCCAGTGGTAGGGGGGAGTGAGGAGGAGTGAGGAGCACGGTGGAGCCAGCCCTTAACATAGGGCATGCACGGTGGTGCAAGCGAGGGAGAGAGGGCAGGGAACGAGGTAGGAAGACCAAAGATGACAAGCCCGTCATGGGACATGTGACGCAGACGCGGGAGTGCGGGGTGACCTAGGCGGTGGTGCCACAGTAGAGAAGGGTGGGTGAGCGACCGACAGGAGCAGGGTGCAGCTACCTGGGAGGATGCGGCGATCTGGGGGGACGCTCCGACCAGGGGGGACCCGGTGTCCAGCGTGAACAGGCCAGACACGGGGTCCCGGGGGAACGTGGTGAGAGGGGCACCAGTGGCGGCCTCTGTACAGACTGCGTACCGCTCGTGACCAGGGAACGTAGTGGTGACGTCGAGGTCCTAAAGACAGCCGATGCCAACTAGGTTCCTGGAGAATGAGGGGATGTGCAAGCCTGTAAGAGAGCCCGAGGGAACCGCCGGGCAGGGAAGGGTGGTGGAGCTACGGGCAACAACTGGACCTGGGGAGGGATCAGCAAGCTCTACAATGGCAGGGGCAGCAAGCGGCGTGAGCGAAGTGTGGTCGCGAAAGAAGCAGGCGGACGCACCAGAGTCTAGCGTGAACGAGAGCATGGCGGTAGCGGCCGCAGGTGGAGGAGCTAGCATGGAGCCAAGACTAAACAATGCAGGTGGTCCTACGCCTGACGCAGCAAGGGAAACTAGACTACACTCAGTGGACACACCTACACTAGGCAACAGCGGATACTAGGGTCCAGCCACAATAGAGTCATCAGCATACATGCCATATATAGCAGTCATGATCTGATCCGTGTCAAGCTCAAAGAAAGGCACACGACGCGCCAGGGTTTACCAGTCAGGAGGGTCCGACGTTGGACCAAAGCGGAGACGGAAGAGGTCATCAAGGCGGCGGTAGCAGCGGGTGGTGGTGTGACCGGGACGGTCGCAGACGGTGCCGCGGCGGGGGCCGGTCTGAATTTGGTGTTGGCAGGTGACCACACTGGAGCTGCCACCCAACACCGAGCTACGCGGAGCTCCGCCACGACCACCACCACCAGTGCCACCAGGCCACCATGGCGGCAGGGGTCCCCCCACTGCGGCTGCTGCTGCTGCTGCGTCTGCTGCTGCTGAGGCTGCTGCTGAGGCGGCTGCTACTGCTGCTGGTGTTCCAGGGCACCAGCCACTTAGAGTAGCAGAATGAACTAGAAAGAGGGGTACATGGTTGTTTTGACCTAATGAGCTGTACTCTCTAAGGCATGCCCCTATCTAGGCTATAGTAACATATACAAGGATGTTTGACACAACCGTCCGTCACCGTTGGCCGCCCGCTGCTGCCAGCTGCCAGTAGCAGCTGGCCGCCCGTCGCCGTTGGCCGCCCGCTGCCGCCAGCTGCCAATAGCCGCTGGTCGCCCGTCCCCGTCAGCCTTGGCTTCCCCTCTGAGCCGTCGCTCCCGCCAGCAGTCTCCACCGCTCTGATACCATCTCAGAGTAAAACGTCGACTAGAATGATGGGGTACAAGGGAATATAACCTATGGTATTGTACTCTATATGAGCATGCCCCTATCTTGCCTACAACATATGCAAAATATGGGATCCAAGGCAATAAGGCCTATCTGACAGCACAGCTCCAATTCGACCTGAATATTTGTCCTCGCTATTGAGCAAGGCAGAGGACTGGTTGCCGAAAGTCTGATAGCCACCAATGGGTCAGCTGGGCTTCCCGCCGCTGTAGCTCGTGAATTCAGTTTGTGGATGAGGTGGTTGCAGTAGGCCTTCTTCAAGGAGACACTCGATAAGGGCGAATTTCATAAACTGAGGTTTCTTACTCGACGGTGTCTTAGCTGCCTACACAAAACACGCAGGTGGTACTACCGTATTTTCCCGTATAAAACACCCGCCGGAATTAAGCTCCCACGGGTAGCTTGAGCGGGTATGGGTGTTTAATTTAACTGGATTTAGTTACCACCCTACCCTTAGCCTTGAAACCATTTGACCACCCTCCCTCGAGATGAAAAATCGTTTTTTCTACGTTTTGCTCTATAGAACTTCTTGGATTAGACGTTAGCAATACAACCAGATTACACCTAGTCACTACTCGGCTAGAATTCACAGCTGAACTAGCTAGTGGCACTACGTGGACCTTGAATCCTACCTACTGGCTCTGCCTAGAACCTGAATTAACCACTACACTTTAAATCCTTACACTACGTCAGATGCTCATGCCTCCGCCACTACTCTAGTCGTCCTCCTCAGGCTCCTCATCACCAGCCTGCCACATCTCAACGTTGCTCCCATCTGCAAGCTCGTCCCACCAGCAGTTGTCGTCATCCTCCTCTGCAATACCTTCTGCCGGCCACACATCAACACTTGCTGCTGCTGCTGATGCAATCTCTGCATCGTCTGCGCTCGGCTCTTCATCTGCTACTGCAGCTGCTTCGGTTGCCGCTTTAGCGTCATCGATGTCGTCAGCCGCCAGCGACGCCGCATCTTCCTCTTTATCGTCGGCGACGTCCCCGTCCACATCGATGAAGGCGTCGTAGAGGGGGTCGATGTAGCCACTCTCGCCCTCCTCGACCTGGACATCGTCCATCACCTCGAGGTCGGGCCTGCCGCGGAGGTGGCGGAGAGCGAGGTTGTCCTCGGTGCCGTCCAGTGCATTTGATATCCCGCACGTCTTGAACAAACTCCGCACGAGCTCCTCTGGCCCAGCCTCCCATAACCGAGCAATCCATTTCAAGATGAGCTCGGCCGGGGGCTTCTTCAGATTTCCTACACATAGGATGAGAGCATGATGGGAGGAGAAGAACACGGGCACGGCGAGATAGTGACTGGGAACGGGCACGGTGAAATTCGTCAACAACAGGCAAGAAGGCTAGACATAACGACCGAGGAAGTGACTAGGCTGTCTTCAGGTCGATGCCGAACTGCTCAAACCACGCGCCGTAGTCGCCGCGCACGCCGGCCTTGAAGCTCTTGTTCACTGCGACGTCTAGCGGTTGAATGAGAGGCGTGCAACCACCGGGGATGACCGCGCGGGTAAGTTTGCACAGCTTCATCGTCTGCCCGACTGCTTGCGTGAGGTGGCCCTTGTACGACTCCAGGATGACGAGCATGTCCTTGCGCCTATTCCCGGCTTCGCGCAGCGGGCGCAAGAACGGGTTCAGGACTTGAGTAGTCCAATCCTGGACAAGCTTCTCGTCCATCCAGCCCTTCGTCTGGGCTCGGATGATGACACCTGGACACAATCACAAGCCACAACAACAGTCAGAGGGTATGCATCGGTGTACACTATGCACAGAGCGACAAGCAAAGGCGATT
Organism: Closterium sp. NIES-67; assembly: GCA_027943415.1. NCBI lineage: Eukaryota > Viridiplantae > Streptophyta > Zygnematophyceae > Desmidiales > Closteriaceae > Closterium > Closterium sp. NIES-67. The sequence goes on from BQMB01001846.1 coordinate 61,993, forward strand.
CTTACCCGGGGGAACCTGAATCTTTGACAGCGTCTTCCACTTGAAGATGACATACGGCGAGAGCTTCAATCCCGACGTGGTGACCGCCAACATGACGGTGAGCCGCTCCTTTTCGTAGCCGGCTGTCCTCACATGCACCGTATGGGAGCCTCAATGCTCCAATGTCCTCTCCTAGGGCATTTCGATGAAGAGGGGGGTTTGGTCGGCGTTCACGATCTGGTCGAGGTTGTACCGGTTGAGAATCCGCATCTGTTTGACAAACTCCCAGAATTTCTCGATCTTCGACCTCATGTCTGCAAAGAACAAAACAGTCGGAGAACAAATTCAGGCAGGAACACGCGAGAAGCAAGACAATCAAAAGAATCAAATATTTAAAGTCGCGGCAAGGGATTGAATGACAAGGATGGGACGACAGCTTACCATCGGCGAGCTTTTGCCCCATCTTCGTCTTCACCCGACGCGTAAGGCTCCGGCGCGCGCGGTATCTGAACGTCAGTGAATCAACGCCCTCCAGTCGACGTCGGGATGGTGTACGCGCATGTACGAGCGACTCCATTTCTGCAGCAGCTTGACGCAGACGGCAAGCCCCCTCCCGCGGTGCCTCAAGAACTTTCGAAGATGGCGCTCTCCATCGTTGGGTACTTCGCGGGACGTCCGGCACCGACGAGGCGTGCACGGCAGCCGGCAGCGACACGGAGGCATTCGTGAGCCTTCTCTCGAATCGACACCTGCTGGACACCTGCAAGCTTTGCGAGTCCACGCACAGAGAGGTCGGGTTGAGCATCGAACATGGCAAGCCAGTACAACTTCTTCGAGGATGTGTATGAGTGGCGCTTCTGCTTTGTCATCTTGCATCGAGATGCGGGGGCATGGACATTGTGATTCAAGGTAAGACCACGGGGTCGTCGAGTGGGCTCCGGGAAACTCGGCACGCTGACGCGGGGCAGGGGACGACACCCTTCCGTCGCAGTGGCGTCGCCGCTTGCAGAATCTGTCGCAGCGGCGTTACCGCTTGCAGAATCTGTCGCAGCGGCATCGCCGTCGGCAGAGGACCGAAGGGGGCTTTGGGGGGGCGAGGATACTGAGGGGCGGGATGGGCGAAGTAAAAACATCTGCTGGCCATAAGGGCCCTTTCGAGTCAGAAGGCGAGACAAGCCTGAGCCTGAGGCCATGGCGAGGGGACGTTACAGAGACGGCGCAAGAGGATGCCTTAGACAGCCCTTGCAGGGGCATTCTTGAAGGCATCCTGGAGTCGAAGCTGAAAATGAGAGGACGGAGCGGGGTAGACCCACTTCAAGAGTGGTTTGGAGGGGAAGGCAGGGACGTGGGTGACTCCCTCGTCCCTGTCGCCCATGAAATGCCTCGCACGACCATCCAGAAGGTGTGATTCAGTGTGCTGGACGGTCGTGAGAAGGCATCAACGGAATGTGCCGTTGATTCCGCCTCCCCATGCTGTGTTGGCACAGCATGGGTTGGAGGCATCAAGGTGGCTGCCTGCAGCACATGCTGATCGGCTGCTCTAGCAGCATACTGAATCGGGTGCTTACACTGACGATGTGGCATGCAGATGGACCAAATCGTTGGGTACGCGATCAGATAGCAGAATGGGACTCCATACTCATAACAATGCCCTGTCACAAGTACAGTTGAATTCAAATCAAAAATTGCATATGCACATTCCAGGCCCCTAGATATCAGCCTTTTTACGCTGATTCAGCCTTTTTTCAGGCTTTATTTTTGTACCAAGGCTGAACTGAAAGACTTTTTTTTATAGGTAAGGCATTCAATTTCAGACTTTTTTTTATAGCCTAGTCTGATGTTTTCAGCCTTTTATGTAGAGTGTAGGCTGAGGTTTCAGCGTACTCCCTGGGGGGGAGGCTGAAACCGAATATAGTGTGTTTCCGGGGCCCCCTGCGATTACCGCTATGTGACAAGTTTTCCCCCGTCAATCACGCTGAGTGACTGCATTGTTGGGCTGTCGACGTAACATCTGACGTGGAATTCCCTCCACCGTTGCCAGCACACTAGCCACTGCTCGTTGTGATTGGTTCTTATCCGAATTTTCGCTAAGTAAACCAATCACGAGAGCTCTCTATGTCTCAGCTGCATATGCACTGGTACAGCAGTGCAGGAAAGATGCTCCCACTGAAGCGCACACCTGAAGGTTCCAGTAGGGGGTACCCCCTCCAGCCTTGCATGGGCAGCAGCTGAACCGCACCGCGTTCTTGATGGCTGCACCCATCAAGAAGGGGTTGTCTGCTCTAGCGTATTCTCCATTCATTTTGGTGACCTACTTCCTCGTCCAAAAGTAGGCCCGCAAGTTCATTTCTTCCTCGACGCCTGTTAGTAATGGTTTAGATACCCTGATTCCACTCCTCTCGTCATGGCGGAATCGGGTGGAGACAACGACATAGGCGACGACGATGCCTGGCAGGTCGCCGATGAGCGCGAAATGCGCACGGGGCTAGACCTGTTACTCTCGTCCCTCAGTAGTATTCCGTTAGCATCGCCGCTTCCAACACCTCTGGATGAACCGAGTTCTAGTCGCTTTCCTTCTTCGCCGGAAGCACGTCGTATCGTGCGACCTGCAAGCCCGTTCTTATCTTCATCTCCCACTCGTCCAGCTTCTGTGCTAGATTATGTAGCGCCGCCGATTGTCGCGAAGCCCTCCCCTCGGACTGGCCGTTATCGTCAGATACGGTTGTCTTTTGCACCTTCGCCGAAAGATTCCGAGCCTGCCGCTTCCGACTCTGACGACGAGGAGGAAGAGGCAGAGGTGCCGTCTGCCGGGTGGAAGAGGCTGACGCCAGAAGAAATCTATGCCGACGCGTTGGACTGCTTCCAATCCCGCTGGTCTAAGGCCTATCCATGGCTGCTCATCACAAAAACTGACAGTGGCTTGCCTGCTTTCAAGTGCTCTGTGTGCACCGAACATGCAGATCTTAAGGGGGAAACTGACAGGAGCGGGCAAGGGGCGACCGACGTGCAGGTCCAAGCGTTCAAGAAGCACGCTGGCACAACTCGACATGAGCTCGCGGTGGCCAAGCAAGTCGACCTGCTGCAGATGGCGACCAACCAACAACGCATCGACCAACACCCGCTCACTCAAGACCTGGAGCTGCTTCACGTGTCTTCACTCCTCCACGTGCTCTACTTCTGCAGCCGTTGCAACGAGCCGATGGAGACGTGGATTTGTCTCACGCGATACCTGTCGGAGCGGAAGTTCCGTGGCTTTCCAGAGCAAGGCTACGGAACATACTACAACTCGTAAGTCACCGACCGTGCTTTAGTTTTTATCTTCCTTAGCTACTTTTTCACGTCCTAATCTCCCTCTTTGCTTGATACCATGGCAGGTATGGCTTCGGCCAGTTCACACAAGCCCTCGCGACATGGTTCCAGACCACTCAGCTCGAACACCTCCTGGCCAGCCCCTTCATCGGCCTCAGTCTCGATGAGTGCACTGACCGCTGTCGTGGCAAACGCATGATTGTGTTTGCCACCTTCATTCGAGAGAACCGTCAAGTGACGGAACTCCTTGCGCTCCTCACAGTTGACAGGGCTGACGCTGCCTCGCTGCTCTCACTGTTGTTGTCCCACATCCAGGCTATTGGTGTGGATCTACGCCGAATCTCCAGCATCAGTACTGACGGCGCTGCCGTCATGCTCGGGAAGACACGTGGCCTTGTTGCTTGACTAAAAGTGCTTGTCCCACACCTCGTGCCATGCCACTGCATCGCCCATTGGTAAGTGTTATTCTGAACTCTTCCGCTTTCGTACACCCGCGAGACATGTTTTAACACATTCGTTTTGTACTTGCAGGGAGGCTCTGGTGGCCAAGGATGCCGCAGAAGAGATCAAGAGTTTCGGCATCGTCGACGACTTCATCAAGGAGATTGCAGAGTTCCTCGGCCGTTCTGGACCTTGGCATCAACGCTTCAAGGACCTGCAGCAGATGTTCAACGACACCAACCTGGAAGTGCAGGGGATCCACGCCATCCGATGGCTCTCTCGCGGTGAGGCGATCCTCCGTCTTCTGGCTGTGCTACCAGCTCTGCTGATCATGGTCATGGAGTTGAGGAACGTGAAGTTGCTGGCTATTGTTCGGAGCTATCGTTTCTGGTTCTTTTTGCATTTTCTGGCTGATGTGCTTGAGCAGCTCAACATCCTCAACAAGGTGTTCCAGCAGCGGGAGGTGCGTCTTCTCAAGCTTGCGTATATGCTTATCGTGTTATCCTGTCTCTTATTTCCCCCCCACCTCCCCTCGCCCCGTGAACACCTCTCCTCATAGCTGGACTACGCGACCGCCGCCTGTCAGATCGCGCAGACAACCGGGCTGCTGGAGAGCCGGTACGTCGACTGCGGCGACGACTTCGGCGGAACCGAGATGTCGCGGCTCGGCCAGTTCCTCACCCGTCACGGCCCGAACGGTACTCCGGAAGTCACCGTTGACAAAGTCGCATCTGATGGCCGCCCCGTCCGCTTCACCGTAAGTCTCCATTTCAACAAGATTGACGGCTACCCTGGGGAGGGAACACACGATGCCTGTGTCGACGACTGCACGGCCTTGGCTGAGGGGCTGGTGAAGGGCTTGGACGAACGTCTCGGGGACATGGAACAACTCGCAGGATGCCGCCTCTTCTCTGCTGACACCTGGCCGCCGAACTGGGAGCGCTCCACCAGGCAGAAGCAATGCCTGGAGTGGTTCGACCAGCTGGTGCAGCTATACAAAGCGGAGGACAGCGAAGAGATTCTGCCAGGTGTCGTCCACCGTCTGAGTTGCGCTGTGTTCCGTCTCTCCCTTTTTACGCATGTTGAGATTCCTTGGACTGTCTCTCCCCTTTTACACATCTTTCAAACCTCTTAAAATCCCTCGCTCGTCTTCCCCGCCCCCTCTAGGCATTGACAAGAGGAAGGCGGCCAAGGAGATTCGCCACTTCGCCCCCATGCTCGAACGGCTAAACACTGTCGACCGCAAGTTCTATGCCGGCCTCACTGCCGTGCTCAAGACCAGCGACTGGAAGATCCATTACCCCAATCTCATGGGGTTGTGGGTGGCGGTGGCCGTTCTGCCCCTGAGCAACGTCGAGTGCGAGCGTGGCTTCTCCCGCCAGAACCTTATCAAGAGCTGGCAGCGCGGCAGCCTCAACGATGCCCGGCTTAGCGATCTTATGGTGATGTCTATGCTAGACTATACCCCAGATTACCCCGCAGTAGTAGCGATCTGGAGGGCCTACAAGAAGAGAAGGCCCCGTTCGAGCTATCGGCCCCGCCCCCAGAGCAGGAAGGGCAAGGAGAAGGTGGATGATGATGACTGTAGTGGCCCCATGGATGATGGGGGGGAACTAGAGGCTTATGTAGACACCGAAGATGAAATATAATGGCTATCATGAATCAAAGTGCATTCGTGGCGTTTCAGCGCCTTTTTTTTAACCAAGGCTGAACATTCAGCGAAACTTTTAGAGTCAAGGCTGTCACATTCAGCCTTTTTTTTCAGGGGGGGGCTGAGAAATCAGCCTACTTATGGGAGGGAAGGATGATAAATCAGCGTGCCAAAAAACGAATCTTGGGGCCTGGCACATTCCATAACTCCTGGGTGCTGTATTTTTTTGCCTTTAATTACACCCAACCCAAAATTTCAGTCCAATATTATTAGCACCATAGGGTGTTTTATACGGGGGAATACGGTATGACTACGCACCAATCATATTTCTCCCATAATTTGCGAATCAAGCAATGCTTATCAGAACTGAGAGAACAGAATGATCACTAGTGAGAGTGTACAAATAGATATACCTACGAATTGTACCCCCTAAGAGGTGACCCTATACAGTCTATACAAAAATAATGACTACACATGTTTGACACACCCCCTAGACTGCATAGGGGAATGTCCTGAACAAGCAGCTCAGGGCGGCACTACTAGTCCAACCTCTGAGACAAGGGTCTAAAAGACCAGTCAGAGGGAGTACAGACAAGGCAAGAACAAGACCATGGCGGCACTACTAGTCCAGCCACTGGAAGAGGACACGAGTCCAGTCTGAGTACACATATAAAGGACAGTACAAAGTCAAGGCCCTAGCAAGTGAGAGGCTACAGGAACTAGACCAAGCTGTACACAGTGCCGCTGATGATCTTTAGGCGCAAGCGCCTTCGTAAAGATATCAGCTGTGTTGGCACCTGAGGCCAAGTGTACTACGCGAGCCTGGCGTCGCTGCTGTAGCTCGCGCAGGAGGAAGTACCGCAGCTGAATATGCTTCGCTCTGCCCTCGAGTCGAGGCTCCTGACACAGGAGGATCATGGCCCTGTTGTCAGCGAACACGACCGGGGCAGAGCTAGGCCGCTCACCTAAGTCAGTGAGCAAGAAGGGTCAGCCAGCGGAGCTCCTGTGCCGCCATGGCACCAGCGTAGATCTCGGCCTCACAGCTGGACTGGGCAACAGACGAGGAGCGGGTAGCTCTCCAAGAGACGGCACCTGAACCAAGGCTGAAGCAGTAGCCCTGGGTAGACCTGAGTGTCTCGGCGTCGTCTGCCCACGAAGCGTCTATGTGTCCAGTAAGGACCACTGGCCTGCGTCCTCCTAGCACTAACCCCATGCCCGATCTACTAGCAAGATAACGCAAAACCCTTATGCGGCAGACCAGTGCTGCGGTCGGTGTCCGCCTGTGGCCACAAAGCGAGCCAGGATGCTGAGAGGGTATGCGAGATCTGGGCGAGTGCAAGTCATCAGGTACATGAGGCAACCCACCAGGTCTGCGTAGGGGCCGCTGGGCTCTACCGACTCCTCAGACACTGGAGCGGAGAGTCTGTGGTCTACAGGCAGAGGGGTGGACTGTGCAGAGGAGAACTGAAGGCTGAACCTCTAAAGGACCTGGCGCACCAAGTGTGACTGAGTCAGAGTGATGGTGCGCGCTGCTCTGTCCCTAGAGATCTGCAAGCCAAGGTAACGGCGCAGTTCTCCAAGGTCAGTGCACGTGTGTCTCTTCAGCAGCTCTGCCTTCACGGAGGCCAGTGCGTCCCTGTCTGCTGTGGCAAAGACCAGGTCGTCGACGTAAACAAGGATGTAGAACGGAGTCTGGCCAGCACGAACGAAGAGCGAGGGGTCGCCGGAAGACGAAAAGAACTGCAGGTCAGCAAGCGTAGCACGGAGAGTGTCGTGCCACTCACGGGGAGCCTGGCGCAGGCCGTAGACGGGGTGCCGCAGGAGCCACTGGGTCCCAGGAGGGAAGGTGCCAGTAAAGCCCTGAGGGCGACGCAAGTAGACCTGCTCGTGTAGGCTGCCCTGAAGGAAGGCCGTGGAGAAGTCGAGGGAGTGAAGCTCGTAGTCACGCTGGGCAGCTAGGTGTAACAGAACCCGAAGAGTAGTCATCTTCGGGGTCGGAGCGAAGGTCTGAAAGAAGTCCACCCCCTCACGCTGACTGAAGCCTCTGGCCACGTAGCGCGCCTTGAACACAGGCGGCTCTCCAGGAGGGCGCTTCACCTTGAAGAGCCAGCGGCCATCGACTACGTTCACCCCAGGCGGGGGAACTGCGTCGACGAAGGTGCCGGTGGATCTCCAAGATGCCATCTCCTGCTCCATGGCAGCGATCCACTCAGAGGTCCAAGGTCCCGAGGTCGCCTCAGCGTAAGTGCGAGGGGTCGGGATGTCGAAAGCGTCTGGGTCACGCTCAGGGACTAGCAGCATGGAACAGAGATGGGGAGCAGCCTCGGACAGGAAAGCAAGCTCGAACTGGTGGTCCTCCAGGACGTCACTGCCAAGGGCAGGAGCACCCCCGACAGACGGAGGACAGGCAGGGCCAGAGACCAGAGCGGTGGCGTAGTCAAGGCAGCGGGTAGAGGCGAAGTCAGCGACCGCAGCAACAAGAGCGTCAAGGCACGAGACCGGAACAGACGGGTCGGTAACGAGAGAGGCAAGGACCCGAGAAACAAGAGGACGAGCAGCACGGAGGTAGTCAGACAGCGGGGGGGGTGCAACAACAAGGGAGGACGGAGGAGGCGACGGCAGAAGTGGAGGACGAGACGCGTGGGAACGAAGCAGCATAGGGTGGGAGCGCAAGACAGGCGAGGCAGGACGGGCACGAGAGGGACGGTGAGACCAGACGTGCGACGGAGGAGTCGGGTCAGGAGACAGCGGAGGGGACACAGGAGGGGAACGAGGAGGAAGACGTGCCGGGGACGAGTCCGGCGGAGGGAACACAGGAACAAGGGGGGGGTAACCGGGGGACCGTGGTGGGGAAAGCGACGGTAGTAGGAGACGGACTCGTCAAAGGTGACGTCACGAGAGTGAAAGAAGCGGTGAGACGGCGGGTGGTAAAAGTGCCAGTCGGACGCGTCAAGGGGAAAACCGAGGAAGACGCAGGGAAGGGTGCGGGCAGTGAGCTTGTCCGTGCCGGAGGCACGGACGTGAGCAAGGCAGCCCCAGACGTGGAACGCAGACGCGGCACCAGGAGACCCAGTCCAAAGACGGGTCGGCGAAACCTGCGGCTGCTGAGGGTGCGGCCACAGGTTAAGCTGGTGAGAAGCGTAGCGCACAGCGAATGGCCAGAGAAAATGGGGTGCACCGGCATGGATCATGGAGGTGCGAGCCACCTCCATGACCAAACCGATGCGTCGCTCAGCGACCCCATTCTGCTGTGGGGAGTCCGGTAGGGTGAACGTCTGGGTGATGCCCTCCGCACGACAAAAGCGGCCAAGGACACCGGAGGCAAACTCGCCACCACGGTCGGAGTGAAGACGCAAGACAGGGAGACCGCGGTGGACACGCGCAGAGACAAGCCAGGGGATGAGGGCGCTAGGCACGTCGGCCTTGCGCTCCAGGGGAAAGACAGTGGTGTAACGAGTAAAGTCGTCGACAAGCACAAGGAAATAGCACTCGCGACGCGGCCCAGGGACGGGGGCGGGGCCCCAGACGTCCAGGTGCAGGGTTTGCAGCGGCGCGGCGGTAGGGGGAAACGAGGAGGAGTGAGGGGCACGGCGAAGCCGACCCTCGACACAAGGCGGGCAAGGTGGGGCTGGGGAGGAGGGAAACGCGGGGAGAGAACCAGGGAGACCAAGGACAAGACCGTGCTGAGACATGTGACGCAGACGCGGGAGCACAGGGTGACCTAGGCGGTGGTGCCAAAGGAGAGTCGGGTGAGTGAGGCACCGACAGGAGCAGGCAGCAGCAACCGGGGTAGACGCAGCCACCTGAGGGAGCGCTCCAGCCGGGGGGGTCACGGTGTCCAGAGTGAACAGGCCGGACACCGGATCCCGGGGGAACGTGGACAGGGGGGCACCAGTGGCGACCTCGGTACAGACAGCATACCGCTCGTGACCAGGGAACGTAGTGCTGACGCCAAGGTCCTGGAGGCAGCCGACACCAACTAGGTTCCTGGAGAACGAGGGGATATGCAGACCTGTGAGAGTGCCCGAAGGAACTGCCGGACAGGGAAGG
>BQMB01001847.1:0-38244 GCA_027943415.1 Closterium sp. NIES-67
CCGATTTGTTTTACGGTCCTCATACTGCCAAAGAAGGGCCATCTACAGAGGAAATTACTATGTCAATGTAGCATATGATCCATGTGTGTATCTTTCCGTATTTCGCCATGAGAAGGACGGAGTGGGCGAGCTCCCTAGGAGATGGCTTCTGTACAAGGCAATGCATTGTGGGGTTGGAAAATGGGCGCGAGAGATCGAAAATGGGTGGTGGGCGAGTGAAAGGGGGCGACAGGGGAAGCAAAAGGCGTGACGGACAGAGGCGAAGGAAGAGGAAGGTAAAGCGAAGTTGAATAATGGAAGAGTTTCATGATGGTTTTTATAGGCTAGTAGTGTGCGCCCACCAGACATGGTGTACAGACATGGTGTGTGACACGACAGGTGTGTGACAAACATGTGGTACAGGACATGGTGTGTGACGGCCATGGTGTGACCGGCCATGGGTGTGTGACAGGCATGGGGTGTGACAGGCCATGGGTGTGTGACAGCCATGGGTGTGACAGGCCATGGGTGTGTGACACCATGGGTGTGACAGCCATGGTGTGTACAGGACATGGTTGTGACACCAGGTGTGACAGACATGTGGTGACAGCCAGGTGTGTGACAACCATGGTGTGTGACAGACATGGTGTGTGACATGCCATGGTGTGTGACAGGCCATGGTGTGTAGACATGTGACAGGCCAAGGTGTGTGACACGCCAAGGTGTGTGACAGACAATGGTGTGTGACAGGACATGGGTGTGTGACAGACATGGTGTGTGATACCATGGTGTGTGACACCATGGGTGTGTGATAGGCCATGGGTGTGTGATAGGCCATGGGTGTGTGATAGGCCATGGGTGTGTGATAGGCCATGGGTGTGTGATAGGCCATGGGGTGTGATAGGACATGGTGGTGACAAACCATGGGTGTGTGATATGCCATGGGTGTGTGACAGCAATGGGTGTGTGACAGGCCATGGGTGTTGACAGGCAATGGGTGTGTGATAGCCATGGATGTGTGACAGGCCATGGGTGTGTGATAGCCATGGGTGTATGACAGGACATTGGTGGTGTGACAGGCCATGGTGTGAGACAGGGCATGGATATGTGAAAGGACATGTGTGACAGGCCATGGGTGTGTGGCAGCCCATGGATGTGTGACAGGACATGGGGTGTGACAGGACATGGGTGTGTGATAGGACATGGGTGTGTGAAAGGACATGGGTGTGTGACAGGACATGGGTGTGTGACAGGACATGGTGTGTGATAGGACATGGGTGTGTGACAGGACATGGGTGTGTGACAGGACATGGGTGTGTAACAGGCCATGGGTGTGTGACACATGGTGTGGGACAGGACATGGGTGTGTGAAGGGCCATGGGTGTGTGATAGGCCATGGTGTGTGACAGGCAATGGGTGTGTGATAGGCCATGGATATGTGATAGGCCATGGGTGTGTGATAGGCCATGGGTGTATGACAGGACATTGGTGTGTGACAGGCCATGGGTGTGAGACAGGTGGATATGTGAAAGGACATGGGTGTGTGACAGGCCATGGGTGTGTGACAGCCCATGGATATGTGACAGGACATGGGTGTGTGACAGGACATGGGTGTGTGACAGGCCATGGGTGTGTGACAGGACATGGGTGTGTGACAGGCCATGGGTGTGATAGGCCATGGGTGTGTGAGAGGACATGGGTGCGTGACAGGACATGGGGTGTGACAAGACATGGGTGTCTAATAGGCCATGGGTGTGTGACAGGACATGGGTGTGTGACAGGCCATGGTCGTGTGACACGCGCATGGGCGTGTGACAGGCCATGGGGTGTGACAGACCATAGATGTGTGATAGGACATGGGTGTGTGACAGGACATGGGTGTGTGAAAGGCCATGGGTGTGTGACAGGACATGGGTGTGTGACAGGCCATGGGTGTGTGACAGGACATGGGTGTGTGACGGGCCATGGGTGTGTGATAGGCCATGGGTGTGTGACGGGACATGGTGTGTGACAGGACATGGGTGTGTAACAGGCCATGGGTGTGTGACAGGCCATGGGTGTGTGACAGGACATGGGTGTGTGACAGGCCACGGGCGTGTGACAGGCCATGGGCGTGTGACAGGCCATGGGTGTGTGACAGACCATGGGTGTGTGACAGGACATGGGTGTGTGACAGGACATGGGTGTGTGATAAGACATGGGTGTGTGACAGGCCATGGGTGTGTGATAGGCCATGGGTGTGTGACAGGCCATGGTGGGTGATAGGCCATGGGTTGTGATAGGACATGGTGTGTGACAGGCCATGGGTGTGTGATAGGCCATGGGGTGTGTGACAGGCCATGGGTGTGTGACAGGCCATGGGTGTGTGACAGGACATGGGTGTGTGACAGGCCATGGATGTGTGACAGGACATGGGTGTGTGATAGGATATGGGTGTGTAACAGGCCATGGGTGTGTGACAGGCCATGGGTGTGTGACAGGACATGGGTGTGTGACAGGCCATGTGTGTGTGACAGGCCATGGATGTGTGACAGACCATGGGTGGGTGGGTGACAGCCATGGTGTGACAGGCCATGGGTATCTGATAGGACATGGGTGTGTGACAGGCAAAATGTGGGTGACAGGCAAAGCGTGTGTGACAGGACATGTGTGACAGGACATGGGTGTGTGATAAGACATGGGTGTGTGACAGGCCATGGGTGTGTGAAAGGCCATGGGGTGTGACAGGCCATGGGTGTGTGACGGGGCATGGGTGTGTGACAGGCCATGTGTGTGACAGGGCATGGATGTGTGACAGCACATGGGTGTGTGACAGGCCATGGGTGTGTGACAGGCCATGGGTGTGTTACAGGCCATGGGTGTCTAACAGGCCATGGGTGTGTGACAGGCCATGGACGTGTGACAGGCCATGGGTGTGTGACAGGACATTGGTGTGTGACAGTCCATGGGTGTGTGACAGGGCATGGATGTGTGACTGGACATGGGTGTGTGACAGGCCATGGTGTGTGACGGGCCATGGGTGTGTGACAGGACATGGGGTGTGACAGGCCATGGGTGTGTGATAGGACATGGTTGTGTGACAGGACATGGTGTGTGATAGGACATGGGTGTGTGATAAGACATGGGTGTGTGACAGGCCATGGTGTGTTCCAGGCCATGGGTGTGTGACACGCCATGGGTGTGTGACAGTCCATGCATGTGTGACAGGCCATGGGTGTGTGATAAGACATGGGTGTGTGACAGGCCGTGGGTGTGTGACAGGCCATGGGTGTGTGACAGGCCATGGGTGTGTGACAGGCCATGGGTGTGTGATAGGACATGGTGTGTGACAGGACATGGGTGTGTGACAGGACATGGGTGTGTAACAGGCCATGGGTGTGTGACAGGACATGGGTGTGTGACAGCCCATGGGTGTGTGACAGGCCATGGGTATCTGATAGGACATGGGTGTGTGACAGGCCAAATGTGGTTGACAGGCGAAGGGTGTGTGACAGGACATGGGTGTGTGACAGGCCATGGTTGTGTGACGGACATGGGTGTGTGACAGGACATGGGTGTGTAACAGGCCATGGGTGTGTGACAGGCCATGGGTGTGTGACAGGACATGGGTGTGTGACAGGCCACGGGCGTGTGACAGGCCATGGGCGTGTGACAGGCCATGGGTGTGTGACAGACCATGGGTGTGTGACAGGACATGGGTGTGTGACAGGACATGGGTGTGTGATAAGACATGGGTGTGTGACAGGCCATGGGCGTGTGATAGGCCATGGGTGTGTGACAGGCCATGGGTGTGTGATAGGCCATGGGTGTGTGATAGGCCATGGGTGTGTGATAGGCCATGGGTGTGTGATAGGCCATGGGTGTGTGATAGGCCATGGGTGTGTGATAGGACATGGGTGTGTGACAGGCCCATGGGTGTGTGATAGGCCATGGGTGTGTGACAGGCCATGGGTGTGTGACAGGCCATGGGTGTGTGACAGGACATTGGTGTGTGACAGGCCATGGATGTGTGACAGGACATGGGTGTGTGATAGGATATGGGTGTGTAACAGGCCATGGGTGTGTGACAGGCCATGGGTGTGTGACAGGACATGGGTGTGTGACAGGCCATGTGTGTGTGAGAGGCCATGGATGTTGTGACAGACCATGGGTGTGTGACAGGCCATGGGTGTGTGACAGGCCATGGGTATCTGATAGGACATGGGGTGTGTGACAGGCCAAATGTGGGTGACAGGCAAAGCGTGTGTGACAGGACATGGGTGTGTGACAGGACATGGGTGTGTGATAAGACATGGGTGTGTGACAGGCCATGGGTGTGTGAAAGGCCATGGGTTGTGACAGGCCATGGTGTGTGACGGGGCATGGGTGTGTGACAGGCCATGTGTGTATGACAGGGCATGGATGTGTGACAGGACATGGGTGTGTGACAGGCCATGGTGGTGTGACAGGCCATGGGTGTGTTACAGGCCATGGGTGTCTGACAGGCCATGGGTGTGTGACAGGCCATGGACGTGTGACAGGCCATGGGTGTGTGACAGGACATTGTTGTGTGACAGTCCATGGGTGTGTGACAGGGCATGGATGTGTGACTGGACATGGGTGTGTGACAGGCCATGGGTGTGTGACGGGCCATGGGTGTGTGACAGGACATGGGTGTGTGACAGGCCATGGGTGTGTGACAGGACATGGTTGTGTGACAGGACATGGGTGTGTGATAGGACATGGGTGTGTGATAAGACATGGGTGTGTGACAGGCCATGGGTGTGTTCCAGGCCATGGGTGTGTGACACGCCATGGGTGTGTGACAGTCCATGCATGTGTGACAGGCCATGGGTGTGTGATAAGACATGGGTGTGTGACAGGCCGTGGGTGTGTGACAGGCCATGGGTGTGTGACAGGCCATGGGTGTGTGACAGGCCATGGGTGTGTGATAGGACATGGGTGTGTGACAGGACATGGGTGTGTAACAGGCCATGGGTGTGTGACAGGACACGGGTGTGTGACAGCCCATGGGTGTGTGACAGGCCATGGGTATCTGATAGGACATGGGTGTGTGACAGGCCAAATGTGGTTGACAGGCGAAGGGTGTGTGACAGGACATGGGTGTGTGACAGGCCATGGTTGTGTGACAGGACATGGGTGTGTGACAGGCCATGGGTGTGTGAGAGGCCATGGGTGTGTAACAGGCCATGGGTGTGTGACAGGCCATGGGTGTGTGATAGGCCATGGGTGTGTGACAGGACATTGGTGTGTGACAGGCCATGGGTGTGAGACAGGGCATGAATATGTGACAGGACATGGGTGTGTGACAGGCTATGGGTGTGTGACAGGACATGGGTGTGTGACAGGCCATGGGTGTGTGAGACAGGCCATGGGTGTGGGACAGGACTTGAAAAGTAGTCATGGGAATGCGAGGAACGAAGGGCGTGCATGCGTGCATGCATGCATGGGCGTGTGTGCATATGTGCTTAGGTTTGTGTGCAATCATGTAACTAGAGTTTCTAGTCCCGAGGCTGGTGAGGTAGACACGAAATTTGCAGAAGGACAACCTGATTCGATAGCAGACATGACCTAAGAAACCCTATATTCGATAACAGATCCTTCGTTGATCAAACCAATTCTGTTACAGTGAATTGAGGCCTATTGCAGTGGGTGTAGATGCCTCGCAAAAAATCCACGCATGCTGGTTTAGTTTTTGGGTGAGAACAAAACGGCGTGGGAAAGAAAAGGTTCGGAAATCGTATCAACAATTATCTGACATAGGGTTTCCTAATGGGGTAGCCACGTTATTCTGGGATGCCGAGGAAAGGAGAGGGGCCACAACCACTATTTCCTAACAAACCTGGATAGCAAGTCCAGGAAACGTGATGTCCTAACCTCACTTTTCTCCGACAGTGAACCTAATATATCTATAGGGAATGGCGATTCGGGCATGAGAGTGAGGCAGCGTGATTTAGGGATGAGAGTGAGGCATGGTGAATGAGGCATGAGAGTTCGAAAGCATCAAAAGTTGTTTCCTTGATATGCAATAAGAATCTGGCGACATATTATGACAAAGGAATCTGAATAAGGGTGAATCTGACAATGGTGATTCGACTGTGAATTCCTGAGATGGGAATCTGACAATGAGGTCAGTCATGGAACGTCGGCACTGGGAATTGTTAACGGGAATCTAAAATTGTAATTCTGATAATAGAGAACTGACTACGGGGATTGGGGAATACGAACCTGACATGGAAAAATGAAGCGGGAACATGACATGAGTATATGCCATGGATAAGTAACAACGGAAATCTGACAATGGGAATCATCTGGCTCAGAAATCTGACATAGAATTGTGACAGTGAGAATCTGACAGTAAGAATTGAACAAAGGGGAATATATAGGATTCGGGCAGCTGCAACGTAGTCAGCATTGAACGTAGTCAGCTGGAATCTGGGGAAAACAAAATTGAAGTGAGAATCTGACCACGTGAATTGGACAATGGAATCCGGCTGTGGGTGAATGTGACAATGAGATTCTGACAAATGAATCTGATACGGAAATCTGACAACGGAAGTCTGACATGGAAAGTTGGCACTGAGAATTGGAAATGGGAATCTGAAAGCGGGAATCTGAGATTGGAAATGACAATGGGACATAGATTATACTTACCTGACATGCAAAAATAATATACCATGGGTATACGAGCGCATATGTGACAACGGAAATTTGACCTGGGGCTTGGGAATCTGACTTGGGGATCTGACCTGGGAATCTGACCTGGAAAGCTGACGTGGGAATCTGGCTTGGGAAAGCTGACTTGGGATTCTGACTAGGAAATCTGACTTGGGAATCTCACCAGGAAATCTCACCTCCAAATCTGACAGACCTTGGAATCTGACTTGGGGATCTAACCTAGGAATCTGATCTAGGAATCTGACCTGGGATTGTGACCTGGGAATGTGACCTGGGAATCTGATTTGGGAATGTGACTCGGTAATCCGACCTGGGATTCTGACTCGGAAATCTGACTTGAAAATCTCACCTGGGAATTTGACAGGAACTTTATGGGATCCTGATAAAGGGAAAGAAATGTTGGAGTGAGATTAATATGCTCATGGCAATAATTGGGAATCTGACCAGGAAATCTGGCTCAAGAATGTGACTTGGGAATCTGACTTGCTAATCTCACCTGGAAATCTCACCTGGAAATCTGACCTGGAAATCTGACCTGGGAGTCTGACCTGGGAATCTGAATTGGGAATATTAATTGGGCATCTGACTCCGGGCCGACCTGGGAATCTGACCTGGGAATTTGACTTGGGAATCTAACTTGGGAATTTCACATAGGAATCTGACTTTGGGGACTCTGACTCGGGAACATCACCTGCGAATCTCACGTGGGAATGTGACCTGGGAATGTGACCTGGGAATCTGACCTGGGAATCTTACATGGGAAGCTGACCTGGGAATCTGACCTGGGAATATGATTTGGGAATCCGACTCAGGAATCTGACTCAGGAATCTCACCTGGGAATCTATCCTGTGAATCTCACCTGTGAATCTCACCTGGGAATCTCACCTGGGATTCTCACCTGGGAATCTGACCTGGGAATCTTACTCAGGAATCTGACAAGGGAATCTGACTCAGGAATTTGACATGGAAACCTGACCTGGGAAACGGACCTGTGAATCTCTCGGGTATGTGACTCGGGAATCTGACTTGGTAATCTGACTGGGAATCTGACTTGGGAATCGGACCTGTGTATCTGTCTCCGGTATGTGACTCAGGAGTCTGACTTGGGAATCTGACCTGGGAATGTGACCTTGGGAACATGACCTGGGCATCTGAGCTGGTAATGTGACTTGGGAATGTGACCTGAGAATCTAACTTGTCAATCTGACTGACCTGGGAAACTGACCGACTTGGGAATGTGACCTGGGAATCTGACCTGGGAATATGACTTTGGAATGTGACTCAGGAATCTGACTCAGGAATCTCACCTGGGAATCTAACTTGGGAATCTCACCTGGGAATCTCACCTGGGATTCTCACCTAGGAATCTGACCTCGGAATCTGACCTGGGAATCTGACCTGTGAATCGGACCTGTGAATCTGTCTCGGGTATGTAACTTGGAGTCTCGCTTGGGAATCGGACCAGGGAATCTGACTAAGGGACCTGACATGGGAGTCTGAGTCCGGAATCCGACTCAGTAATCTGACTCGGGCATCTGACTTGGGAATCTGACTTGGGAATCTGACTGGGGAATCTAACTTGGGAATCTGACTCGAGAATCCGACTTCTGAATCTGACACGGGAATCTGACTGGGGAATCTTACTTGGGAATCTGAACTGGGAATCTGTCTTGGGAATCTGACTTGGTTATCTGACTGCGGAATCTGACTTGGGAATCTGACCTTGGAATCGGACCTGTGAATCTGTCTCGGGTATGTGACTCTGGAGTCTGACTCGGAAATCTGATTGGGAACAGATGAACGAGTTATTAATGGCAAGAGAAGAAAACGGAGCAGGGAAGACAGGAAGTGAGAGAAAGACCGACCTAGATCGTCAAAAGATGAGCAAAAGTTGTAGAAATGGGAGAAGGGAAGGGTAGACGAATGGAGGTGAGAAGGTGAAAAGTAATGGGCGTGAAATGATGGGGGGTGGACGAATGGAGGAGTAAATTCAGATTGTAAGCAATGTTGAGGGTAACACATTAGTAATAGCAATGACAACGACACCAGTGACGATCACTGGGATGACAGCGGCAAAAGCGGAGTGCAGCAGGAGCTCGCGGCAGAGGGACGGCTTCTTGCTGATGTTTCTACTCCCCCCAGTGCCCCTGCTTGGAGCGCAGCTGGAGCTCGCGCGCTGCAAGTTGCAACACGCGGTGGAAGCCTCCGCACCGCATAGGCGCAGGCAGAAGCAGCAAAGGCGCAAGCAACACAAGTGCAGACGCTTGGACCAACCGCCACCACCACCTCACCTTCTCCAGTCAAGGCTTTTGGTGACTTTCAGTGACATTCATTGCCACCTGGCAGCTGTTCATAGGCTGCGATGGCGAGGGGAGGGTGGGAGGGGAGATAGCAGGGCAGGAGGGACGAGGGTTGAGGATAGTAGGGAGGCGGGCGTAGAAAAGGGGGAAGGAAGCTGCTTGGAGCTAGCCTCCTGTTCAGACGACCATTCTGTAAGGTTGTTTCAAATCAACGCGCATTCTGTGTAACAGCGACACTCTTTCTTTATCTGGTGTAATTTCCTATCCAACCTGTAGCGCCTCTATTCCTAGCTTCCATATCGTAATTTGAAGAGACTCTAATCAGGATGCATGGACAAGGACAGCATCATCGGAGAAGAGGGGGGCGAGTTTTGGTACTTGCTTTTGTGTTGCGGGGGTCTCGCCAGTTTGGGGTGAGACCCTCGGAACTTCCTGGCCAGTTGTTTGCGATTTCTTGGTAGGTCGTCATTGGTGGAATCTTGACACGGTGGACTGGATGCACGCGAGTTGCCCTGATTGGCGAGAGGTTCACAACACGTTTTCGCAAGGGGGGCAACCTGCCCTTTTTAGCTGGTCGTTGGAAATTCTTAATCAACACAATTGCGATAAGCCTAACCTTGAGGCGGGTACATCGCCACAGACTGAACTGACTCTACATTCGTTTTTAAAAAATGTATAAACAGCTTCATTACGTCATACATTATTGCACTTTGTATTACAACTGATTTCCGTCATTCGTCGAATTATTTTGTGCTAAATCGGAAAAATATTTGTTTTGAAGATTTGTTTACAAAGGTAATTCGACATGTGTTCTAAGTTGTTTGGAATAGTTTACATTGCAATAACGCATAACGGCGTTTCTAGACGACGCTATTTGTTATTGTAAGTCTTGTAGAGCTTTTCCTTGTTTTGTTGAGTCTTTTTATGGCAACGTAATATGCTTGTTTTTGCATATAGTGACGAGTTTTTGTTGTTGCATATGCAGTGTTCTGTGCGTTTTATTGACAGTGTGCTGCCCGCCACAGCACAGCGCAACTTTGGTTGGCTCGCGCCGCCCAACAAGATCTGGCGCGAGAGGCATATCCAGCAGTTTGGGTCCTACTTCCCGGCCCGTCACGCAACGGCCAGCGTGTCAAGTCAGGGCTAGCGTGTCAGAGTCTGAGTGGCCCAATCATCGCATGGCGAGAAGTTTCGATCAACAGGGGGGAGCAGCCCAGTGATAGCTGTTGCTGCGACCAATTATAATCCTGCGTGACGTGGTGTTATTGGTTGAAATGAATAGTTAACCAGTATTGCAAAGCCACGTCGTCTGGACCCATGATGGCATTTTTCTTCGCGAGCACTCGAATTCTCACCTTCTTCTCCAACCCCGTCTTGCTTCAGTGCAAGGGTCAAGCCTTCCTAAGCTGACTCTGGTACAAGGAAAGAGGCGTTTTAGGAAGCTGCGCGTTAGATGAATTTGCCACCAGCGGCGGCACCTGTACACCCCAATTCTGGATTAGTAACTCGTACTCCAGCCGCTCCTAATGCGCTATTTTAATTTCCAGCCGAGATGTACACCAGGTATGTAGGACGTTTCCTGAGCAGATTCGTTTCCTATTAAATAACACATGTTTAATTAGATTCCTGTCTCATTTCCTCCAGTAGGACAATATAGTGTCCAGCCTAGATGGTTCTTCAAGCGAAATTCCTCAAGAGGCCGCGTTAATTGATTGCTTGCGCTCCAAGGTCCTAGCATGGATTTAAGTAGTGCTCTGATCCTACTCACGTGGTCGCTACTCCTAGTTGTACACAGCCATTCCTCGGTAATAGGATTGGTGCGTATGGATGGAGTTAGGAATCTCCCCATCGCTTGTGGTGAACCGGGTTGCATTGAGAGGTTCTCCTGTCCTAACGAGAGACTACTGCACCGCCGACAGAAAATACATACGTTTCCAGAGCAACCAGCAGGGCAACAAGCACCTAGCTTCCGCGATCTAGAGGCTTTACAGGAGGTAATAGAGCAGACAACAGCTGATCGTCGCACCAAGCGTAGAGCTAGTGTGCCTAATGAAGGGGACTGTATTCCCGATGGACCATGTCCTTCGAGAGATTCACGCCCCAACATGGACGCGAGTGGATGCGGCGTGGCGCACGAGAAGAACCCGAAGAAAACGTCCACAGATAAGCGCTTTTTTGTATTCTGCAAAAAAACAGCAGGAGGCATGGGGTTATCTCGGCCAGAAATTGCAGAGCTGGTAGATATTATGAAGAGCAGTCAGTTAGATCCTTGCACTTTCGAATCATTGGCGGACGTTGACCGTTTTGAGGAGAAGGAAGCTGGTGGTGTGGTGATGGAGAAATTCAGGGATAGTGATCTAGCATCTCCCTCAGATCGGAAGCCGATCATGCTGCGATGGCGTTCCTTGTGGTCTTGCGCCAAGAATTTATACAGCAATCCTGCAAATGCAGTAGACTTTATTGCACACCCTCAACCATTAGTTGCAGAAGCGGATAGGGTGTACCGAGATCCTGATAGTGGTACCTGGTGGTGGTTTGCACAGCAAGATCTGCCGGAGGGTGCATCTGTTGTAGCTCTAATTGTGTACTCCGATGAAACCAACCTCTCGAAAGATGGATCAGTCACCGGTTGGCCAGTGTACGTGTCGCTGGCCAACATTTCATCTGGAAATCGCTGGAAACCACATGGAAGGCGCCTTGTAGCTCTGCTACCGAAGGTGACTGAAGACATGCTTGCCCCTGGTAGCTGCATCGTCCGAAGACGCATGGAGATCTTTCAACAGGCTCTGGACATGATTATGGGAGACTGCATGGCAGCTGCAGACAAGGGAGAACCAGTGCTTGACCCATACGGCATTCGACGTATGGCATATCCATTGTTGTATGCATATGTTGGAGACTACCCGGAACAGTGCAAGGTTGCAGGAACCAAGTCTGGACACTCAACCAATTTTCCCTGCCCTCGCTGCATGGTGCACCGGAAGCAGCTGGCAAAGACAGAAATGCGGGCACAGCGAACGGTGGCAGCACAGAAGCACACATGGATGGAAATGGGGTGCCTTCGTCAACCTACTGATCTCCTGAGGCTGGAAACAGCCAACAGTCAACACCATGTGCATGTGAGTTACGGGTGGGGATGGAAGGGGGGAAAGGGGTGAAGGGATGCGAGGAGAGGGAAGGTGGGACGGGCAGAGAGGGATGAAGGAATGGGCAGAATGATATGAAGGAATGGGCAGAGAGGGATGAAGGAATGGGCAGAGAGGGATGAAGGTATGGGCAGAGAGGGATGAAGGTATGGGCAGAGAGGGATGAAGGTATGGGCAGAGAGGGATGAAGGTATGGGCGGAGAGGGATGAAGGTATGGGCGGAGAGGGATGAAGGTATGGGCAGAGAGGGATGAAGGTATGGGCAGAGAGGGATGAAGGTATGGGCAGAGAGGGATGAAGGTATGGGTAGAGAGGGATGAAGGTATGGGCAGAGAGGGATGAAGGTATGGGCAGAGAGGGATGAAGGTATGGGCAGAGAGGGATGAAGGTATGGGCGGAGAGGGATGAAGGTATGGGCGGAGAGGGATGAAGGTATGGGCGGAGAGGGATGAAGGTATGGGCGGAGAGGGATGAAGGTATGGGCAGAGAGGGATGAAGGTATGGGCGGAGAGGGATGAAGGTATGGGCAGAGAGGGATGAAGGTATGGGCAGAGAGGGATGAAGGTATGGGCAGAGAGGGATGAAGGTATGAGCAGAGAGGGATGAAGGTATGGGCAGAGAGGGATGAAGGTATGGGCGGAGAGGGATGAAGGTATGGGCAGAGAGGGATGAAGGTATGGGCGGAGAGGGATGAAGGTATGGGCAGAGAGGGATGAAGGTATGGGCAGAGAGGGATGAAGGTATGGGCAGAGAGGGATGAAGGTATGGGCAGAGAGGGATGAAGGTATGGGCAGAGAGGGATGAAGGTATGGGCGGAGAGGGATGAAGGTATGGGCAGAGAGGGATGAAGGTATGGGCAGAGAGGGATGAAGGTATGAGCAGAGAGGGATGAAGGTATGGGCAGAGAGGGATGAAGGTATGGGCAGAGAGGGATGAAGGTATGGGCAGAGAGGGATGAAGGTATGGGCAGAGAGGGATGAAGGTATGGGCAGAGAGGGATGAAGGTATGGGCAGAGAGGGATGAAGGTATGGGCGGAGAGGGATGAAGGTATGGGCAGAGAGGGATGAAGGTATGGGCAGAGAGGGATGAAGGTATGGGCGGAGAGGGATGAAGGTATGGGCGGAGAGGGATGAAGGTATGGGCAGAGAGGGATGAAGGTATGGGCGGAGAGGGATGAAGGTATGGGCGGAGAGGGATGAAGGTATGGGCGGAGAGGGATGAAGGTATGGGCAGAGAGGGATGAAGGTATGGGCGGAGAGGGATGAAGGTATGGGCGGAGAGGGATGAAGGTATGGGCGGAGAGGGATGAAGGTATGGGCGGAGAGGGATGAAGGTATGGGCAGAGAGGGATGAAGGTATGGGCAGAGAGGGATGAAGGTATGGGCAGAGAGGGATGAAGGTATGGGCAGAGAGGGATGAAGGTATGGGCAGAGAGGGATGAAGGTATGGGCAGAGAGGGATGAAGGTATGGGCAGAGAGGGATGAAGGTATGGGCGGAGAGGGATGAAGGTATGGGCGGAGAGGGATGAAGGTATGGGCGGAGAGGGATGAAGGTATGGGCGGAGAGGGATGAAGGTATGGGCAGAGAGGGATGAAGGTATGGGCAGAGAGGGATGAAGGTATGGGCAGAGAGGGATGAAGGTATGAGCAGAGAGGGATGAAGGTATGGGCAGAGAGGGATGAAGGGATGGGCAGAGAATGCTGTTTCTTGTTGGATTTCAGACATGGGGGATTTGGTGGGTACAAGAATGAGAGTGCCATTACTTTTATACTTCCTGTAATTCCCCCAAACAGGTGTGGCTGTGGAGATTTCCACAAGGAAACACCGAATGGGGTAACCCTTACCGCGCTTTGATGTGCGACGTGATGCACATGTCCCCACTTGGAGTGTTTAAACACATGGTAGATTCTCTCCGAAACATCCTCAAGGGGGGCAGGGGGGAAGTTGACAAGCGGCCACTGTTCGATGATGCACTTTGTCGCATCACTGAGTACAGTAGACAATCGTTCTTCCGCCTACCAGGGAAGGGGAAGAGGTATTTCGCAAATGTTGGCACATTTTATGCATTCGAACATCAAGCAGTGATGCAGGTTCTGCCTGTGCTCCTTCAACAGATGGGGGCAAAAAAGGAGCTGGTAGAGACTGTTTCGATGTATGTCTACTGGCACTCGGAGGTGTGGTTGCGACCCTATCATACAGAGGCGACGTTGATACACCTCGCGTCCCTCACAGGATTGTAAGTGCACACTTGTGATGTGATTATTATTTAGGCATCATTATCTTTAAGTCTACTAGACTCCGATGTGCATCCCACCACTCCTCTTTCCATCACTTTCATACCACGTACAAGCCCAAGGGTCCGATCATTGCAAACTCATGATCGTGTTCTTTGCAATAAGGTTCCATGGCATTTCCCTATATTGCTCCCACCCCAGGCTGATCCCTCTCCTTATCACTCACTTTGGAGCCGGACAAAAGTCAGAGTTCATGATTCCAAAAGTGCACGCGATGGTGCATGTTCCAGAGGATATCCGTCGTGGCGGTTTGCCAGTACACTACTGCACCGATTTTTACGAGCATCTTCACATCTCCATGATGAAGAGACCATATCGTGGGAGCAACAAGAAGAATTATGAGGAGCACATCACACGTCGTGCTCTGGTTGGCGAGCTTGTAGATGCAATAACTAGGGACGATGAGGACAAGGAGGATGCGGAAGTTAGAGCTGTAGCTCTACGTGTGGTGAGTTTGCCAATGGCTGTCCTCTCTGCCCATCCCTTTTTCCCTCTCATCCCATCCTCTTATTATTCGGCCAGGTGCGTCCCTTCATCCCTCTGATCCCGTCCCTTCATCCCTCTGATCCCGTCCCTTCTTCCCTCTGATCCCATCCCTTGCTCCCTCTGATCCCGTCCCTTCATCCCTCTGATCCCATCCCTTGCTCCCTCTGATCCCGTCCCTTCATCCCTCTGATCCCATCCTCTTATCCCCACCATCCCCATCCCTTCATCCCTCTCATCCCATCCCTTGCTCCCTCTGATCCCGTCCCTTCTTCCCTCTGATCCCATCCCTTGCTCCCTCTGATCCCGTCCCTTCATCCCTCTGATCCCGTCCCTTCATCCCTCTGATCCCGTCCCTTGCTCCCTCTGATCCCGTCCCTTCATCCCTCTGATCCCATCCTCTTATCCCCACCATCCCCATCCCTTCATCCCTCTCATCCCGTCCCTTGCTCCCTCTGATCCCGTCCCTTCTTCCCTCTGATCCCATCGTCTTATCCCCACCATCCCCATCCCTTGTTCCCTCTCATCCCATCCCTTGTTCCCTCTCATCCCATCCCTTGTTCCCTCTCATCCCATCCCTTGTTCCCTCTCATCCCATCCCTTGTTCCCTCTCATCCCATCCCTTGTTCCCTCTCATCGCTCTCAGCCCACCCATCCCATCCCCGTATTCGTGTTCTTCTCATCACTCTCTACCAGGCTTTGGAGA
This sequence comes from Closterium sp. NIES-67, assembly GCA_027943415.1. Taxonomy (NCBI): domain Eukaryota; kingdom Viridiplantae; phylum Streptophyta; class Zygnematophyceae; order Desmidiales; family Closteriaceae; genus Closterium; species Closterium sp. NIES-67. The sequence goes on from BQMB01001847.1 coordinate 15,590, forward strand.
GTGGAACGCCAACTGTCACAGGTCGGAATGGTCAGATCAACATGGACAAGCCAACTGGCAACCATTGGCAGCAACTGTGTGCCACTGCTCCTGGGGACATGGACCGTTTACAACCAACCATTCGAGGATCGCTGTTGGCTGGAGAAACATGCGATGCCACCATTCACCTGCACACCGGTGTAGGTATCCCAGGACGTGAGAACTATGATTTGTACAGCAGGCATGCTCAGTATGCCAGAGCCACACCTTCATTCTACGGGAAACCTTGGTACTCTGATGTATCTAGAAAGGAGGCAGTGGCAGGACGGGTCCATCGCGTGCGTTTTGGCAAGCTGCTGCTCATGTTCACCCTTACAAAAACCACCATGCTGACAGAGAATGGGGTTCAGGTCAAAGAGATTATGCAAGACCAGATGGGCTTCATCAGGAACTATGAGAGCACAGGCCCTACTGAAGATTATGACTTGGAGAGGTTGGTTTGGAGCGCAGGGGTAGACGAGTACTCTGTTTTTCCCATTTCCCACATCCTGCGCACTCTGCATGTGGTCCCTACATCTCCAGACCCCAAAGCACCTAGCGCCACCTTTATTTTGAACACGTTTAGGCGATAAGCACATAGACCTAGTTCGCAATGGAATTGCTTGGTCAGCGTAGCGCTTAAGACATATATCTTGTGTTCTGGTGGGTTTATTATTAACACCGATGGAGGCAGATTACTTGTGCAAACCCACGAAGCATTTTGCAATTTCAACATAGACGATATTGTTAAATAATGATCATATAATTAAAATATTGTGTCTTCTTTCCAGTGCAGTTTAGTATGGTTGTGTAGGGTGTTTGTGGGAAAAGTACGTCTCGGACGCGCTATAGGAACGCCCCATTCAGCGCTGTGAGGTGCTGTTCGGCTGGTGCGTTTTTGCGCCAACGGCCCGCAACCGCGGAGACAGGTGAGGTGAGGTGGCAGCGGGACTACAAGAAATATTCGGCCAGGTGCGTTTTGTCTGTAGCCGACTGTAAAGCGCCACATCAGCACCCCTTCCCCCCAACAGCGAGAACCAAACCAGGCTTGTAAGGTTTTGGCGCAAACGCTTTGCTGCTTTGAGTTGCGCGTGGAAAACCTGACCCCAAGCAGGCCTCTGCAAGTCAGGGTAATTACGCTGGGTTGTCATGGAAAAACAGGGTAAAACCACGTACGAGCTGGTCGAAACTCTGGCATGCGAAAACAGTCAGAAGTTCTAGGGCTACCCAGATTGGACGAGTTGGATCCCGCGGAACACGTCCGAATTGTGGCCGTACTGCACTGACATACGCGTTTTGTAAACTATAGTCTCGATTGCTGTCCAACTCGACAGTGTGTGACTGGTGCATCGTGCACTGCCCAACCGAGAACAAAAAGAAAAAACACAGACCAACCTTTCTGCCACTTCCGTGTCAGTCCCCCTTCGCCTAAAAAAACTCCTCTGCCTTGCTAGGGTTTGGCTGCCAACCAGCCAAACCCACAACGCCAACCGCAGCTGTGTTTGCAATTTCAAACTCGAGGTTTGAACTTCTAACTTCTAACTTCGAACTTCGAACTTCACACTTCAGACTTGAAACTTCGAACGCTGAGCCCACAACCCACTTGTACAAAGAGCCGCCGTCGCAAAACCCATTTTTCCCGCCATCCGCCCCACCCCCTGAAATCCTGTACAGAGCGAAATGTGATATAAACAAGCTCAGAGATAGTTCTAGGGTGCTTCGTCTCGTGGAGTCACGATTCTCAAGTTTCAGCTCACCAGGTGTGACCCTTGTTTTCTATAAAAGCTTAGTCGCCCAACCATTGTCATCAGCGCAAGACCTTTACAAGTTCTCTCCAGTTCTTTCATAGTATTCTCACGCCACACTCTCTTTTATTTCACGATGGCCCCTAAGGGAAACCAAGTTCCACCAGAGGTGCTCGCAATGGCACAACGTCAGCAGCCCAGCCGTGGCACGAAGAGCAAACATGCGACCCTCGGCGGTCATTACAAGGATCAAGGTACTTACTGCCTTCCTCTTTTGGCACATTCCGGTTGATTCCCTTCGCACAGTTTTTGCGACTAACCCTTATTTCCCGCAATTTCAGGAGGTCTGGCTGAAGCACAGACTGAGAGCGGTGGCCAGTCATTTGCTGGCGAGATTGTTGGGCTGCAGTTACCTGATATGGGACCGCCTGCACTGGCAACTGGCAGAAGTGGCGTGAGGAGCCTCAGCGCTGTTCTGCAGCAGGCCCCTCGTGCGCCTTCCCCTTGCAACGTTGCGAGTAACAATGGTACGAATGTCCCCTTGCCTTGGGTCCGCACGCTTTTACCCCATGCTAACTTGTATCTTGTCATTCACCAATGCAGATTCGGGGATCAACGGTGAGGTCAACCATGAAGCCCCCGCTTCTGTGTCACATCTTCCAGCCAGCCCAGCCAGGCTCCCAGCCCAGCCTCCTGCTGCCTCAACGCCTGTCCATGCTCCTCCCACGCTTGGTGCAACTGGTGATGCCTCAATTCCAGCAGCTGCCACGGCCTTCACGGCAGCGGAGGCGAACCAGCAAACGGATGAGGATGAGGCGATCATCATGCCTACAGGTAGACTTTGCTCCTGTTCATTCCGCCCTTTAGTTTGCAGCTAAACCCGATGACTAACCCAATTCTGGTGGTTCTTGCAGCTTATACCGCCGTTGGTACCCGGCTCTTTAAGCGAGCCGCTGGCGTTGAGACAAACGGCGGGGTGGATCTGCTTTACAGCGAGAAAGGCCGGAAGATGTCAAGGCTCAATGACGATGTTCGTCTGCGAAACACGCAGCTTGAGGAGGAAGCACTTGCTTCTAGAGACGAACTTCAACGACAGACGGTGGTCACCACTACGTCGCTGAGGGCGGTAGAGAACTTGGCCAACCACATGGAGAAGAAGGTTCTCACGGACAAGCGCGTGAATGTAAGTATCCATTCCCCCCTTCACAAGTGTGTGTGTTCGCTTCCCCCCTTCCCTCTCATCCTGTCCCTTGTTCCCTCTCCGCCCATCCCTTGATCCCGCTCTACTCGTCCTTCCATTCCCATCCCTCATGCCCTCGTCCCATCTGCCCATCCCTTCATAACTTTTTGTCCTTCCCCCCTTCTCCCTCTCATCCCGTCCCTTCATCCCTCCCATCCCTTCATCCCGTGCAGGACATCATGAAGCAGGCAGTTAGCCTCACCATCAGCAAGCCCCCGTACATTAACTATGCTCCAGATGAAGCCCACTGGCTGAACCTCTTTGTTGGTATGTGCTGCAGCAATTTTGCTATCAAATTTTGCCCGTCCCTTAATTCAACGTGGTGTTCTTCATCACAGTCACGATTTGTTGTTTCAACCTTACCTGGCCTGATCTATCGTCACCCGTTTTCTACTACTGTGCAGAGCTGGCAAACGTGCAGCCACTCTCAGAAACCGCATTCAAGCTTAAGCTTGAACTATCGAACTCTGATGCCTTAGAGCGGACTGCCAAAATGTTCAACAACAGGTTTGGGAAAAGGCTTTCCAACCTCAGGCTCGGAGCACTCCTTAATTCCCCTCTTAAGCTAATCAAAGCTGTGATCAACAGCGATGGGAAGAAGTGCTACAAGAAGGACACTGAGTTCGCACTTGCATGTGTGAAGTGGGTTGCTGAGAACGCAATTGGTGAGTAGTTACTCTCGTGCTCTCTTGATCGTTATCACACACCTGGTGCTAGCCTAAACTCCCTTGTTCTTTGCAGATGACACAGGGATCCCATGGCACGAGTGGTTGGGTGTCCCGTTCTCGAGCCCTGCCTTTCTTGCGGTGGGGAAAGTGTGGACAGGGAAGGCCGGTCCAGTCGTAGCGCTGCACCGACATCAGCTCACCCTCACTATGGCCGTGGTGAGCCCACAGCCCTTCCTGCCCGTCCCTTCATCCCTCCCTGCCCGTCCCTTCATCCCTCCCTGCCCGTCCCTTCATCCCTCCCTGCCCGTCCCTTCATCTCTCCCTGCCCGTCCCTTCATCCCTCCCTGCCCGTCCCTTCATCCCTCCCTGCCCGTCCCTTCATCTCTCCCTGCCCGTCCCTTCATCCCTCCCCGCCCGTCCCTTCATCCCTCCCTGCCCGTCCCTTCATCCCTCCCTGCCCGTCCCTTCATCTCTCCCTGCCCGTCCCTTCATCCCTCCCTGCCCGTCCCTTCATCCCTCCCTGCCCGTCCCTTCATCCCTCCCTGCCCGTCCCCTCATCCCTCCCCGCCCGTCCCTTCATCCCTCCCCGCCCGTCCCTTCATCCCTCCCTGCCCGTCCCTTCATCCCTCCCTGCCCGTCCCTTCATCTCTCCCTGCCCGTCCCTTCATCCCTCCCTGCCCGTCCCTTCATCCCTCCCTGCCCGTCCCTTCATCCCTCCCTGCCCGTCCTGTCATCCCTCCCTGCCCATCCCCTCATCCCTCCCGGCCCGTCCCCTCATCCCTCCCTGCCCGTCCCTTCATCCCTCCCTGCCCGTCCCTTCATCCCTCCCTGCCCGTCCTGTCATCCCTCCCTGCCCGTCCCTTCATCCCTCCCCGCCCGTCCCTTCATCCCTCCCTGCCCGTCCCTTCATCCCTCCCTGCCCGTCCCTTCATCCCTCCCTGCCCGTCCCTTCATCCCTCCCCGCCTGTCCCTTCATCCCTCCCTGCCCGTCCCTTCATCCCTCCCCGCCCGTCCCTTCATCCCTCCCTGCCCGTCCTGTCATCCCTCCCTGCCCGTCCCCTCCTCCCTCCCTGCCCGTCCCTTCATCCCTCCCTGCCCATCCCTCATTCTCTCTCATCCCATTTGCCCATCCCTTCATCCCTTTTTGCCCTCCCCCCCTTCCCTCTCATCCCATCTCTTGATCCCTCCCTTCCCATCCCTCCATCCCATCGCTCCTTTCCTCCCTTCTCATCCTTCCATCCCTCTCTGCCCATCCCTTCATTCCTCTCTGCCCATTCCCCCGCCCCTCTCTCTCCATCCCTTCCTCCCTTCGTTCCCATCCCTTCATTCCTCTCTCTGCCCATCCCTCCGTCCCTCTTGATCTGCAGATTCGTCACAAGTTGCGCAATCCGAACATGGCACGCATTCAGCTAGAAAGGTCTGGAGATCCTGATGCCCTCGGAAGGCAGGAGCGCGTCGTCCAGCGCCTGCTCAACCGGTTCCAGGCCACCAAGTACAACGGCAACAACTACTTCATCGGCAAGCTGTACCTCATGGATTGGGTGGATGTCCCAGAGAACATCCTGGCCCTTGATTTCGTGGGGGACCGTGACGTAGATGATGTGGTTGAAGGCGACCTGAATGGAGAGGGTGTGGAGGTTATTTTCTGAAGGGGGCGATGGGGCAAGTTGCATGTGGATGTGCTTCGTTATCAGGGATGTGATTCAAGACGTGCTGGTGTTTTGGAAGTTGATTAGGGCTTGTCTTTATGTTGGATGAAGAGGTATTGTTGAGGGTTGTTTTTCATTGCCAATAATATCTGTTATGGTTTGCGGGTATAATAATGAATGAAATCACGAGAATGTATATTTAAAAAATCGTTCAAATCGAGTTATAATATTGTAAAATTTTTACTTAGTTATATATAACAAATATACATACAACATAAGTGTCTAATTTACTGTCCAGTGATTACAACTCGTGGGACAAAAGATGTCCATTGCAGCGAAAGTCTAATAACAAAATTGGCGAGTCGATGCAATACGATTACAACTCTCCTTCGACGTGCACACCGAACCCCAATTTCCGAACCGAATTGCTCGATGCGACTCGGTTTGGTTGGGAATGTTGCGGGAAAGACGAAGACGTTCTTGACGACGACTCGCCAATTCCCAGCCAACCCCCTCCGAAGCGAGGGACTTTCCCCCAACACACCTTCGACTTGAAAAACCTCCCCCCCCCTTCTCCGATGAAGCTCGTCTGGCTGATCAGCTTGGGACCTGGGAATCTGACTTGGGAATCTGACTAGGGAATCTGACTTGGGAATCTGACCAGGGAATCTGACCTGGGAATCTGACTTGGGAATCTGACTTGGGAATTTCACATAGGAATCTGACTTGGGGGAATCTGACTCGGGAACATCACCTGCGAATCTCACGTGGGAATCTGACCTGGGAATCTGACCTGGGATTCTGACCTGGGAATGTGACCTTGGGAATCTGACCTGGGCAGCTGACCTAGGAATATGACCTGGGAATGTGACCTGGGAATCTGACTTGGGAATCCGACCGACCTGGGAAACTGACTGACTTGGGAATGTGACCTGGGAATCTGACCTGGGAATATGACTTGGGAATCGGACTTGGCAATCTGACTCAGGAATCTCACCTGGGAATCTCACCTGGGAATCTCACCTGGGAATCTCACCTTGGATTCTCACCTGGGAATCTGACCTGGAAATCTGACCTGGGAATCTGACCTGGAAATCTGACCTGGGAATGTGACCTGGGAATCTGACTTGGGAATCTGACGTGGGAATCTGACTAGGGAATCTGACTTGGGAATCTGACCAGGGAATCTGACCTGGGAATCTGACTTGGAATCTGACTTGGGAATTTCGCATAGGAATCTGACTTGGGGGAATCTGACTCGGGAACATCACCTGCGAATCTCACGTGGGAATCTGACCTGGGAATCTGACTTGGGATTCTGACCTGGGAATGTGACGTGGGAATCTGACATGGGAATCTGACTTGGGAATTTGACATGGGAATCTGACCTGGGAATCGGACCTGTGAATCTGTCTCGGGTATGTAACTTGGGAATCTGGCTTGGGAATCGGACTAGGGAATCTGACTCAGGAACCTGACATGGGTGTCTGACTCCGGAATCTGACTCAGTAATTTGTCTCGGGGCATCTGACTTGGGAATTTGGCTTGGGAATCTGAGCTGGGAATCTGACTTGGGAATCTGACTGGGGAATCTCACTTGGGAATCTGACTCGAGAACCCGACTTCTGAATCTGACACGGGAATCTGACTTGGGAATCTAACGTGGGAATCTGACCTGGGAATCTTACTTGGGAATCGAACTAGGGAATCTGACATGGGAATCTGACTTGGGAATCTGAACTGGGAATCTGAACTGGGAATCTGACTTGGAAAACTGACCTGGGAAACGGACGTGTGAGTCTCTCGGGTATGTGACTCGGGAATCTGACTTGGTTATCTGACTGGGGAATCTGATTTGGGAATCTGACCTGGGAATCGGACCTGTGAATCCGTCTCGGGTATGTGACTCTGGAGTCTGACTCGGAAATCTGACTTGGGAACCAGAGTCGGGAATCAGACTTGGGAATCTGACTTGGGAGAGTGACTTCGGAATCTGACATGGGAATCTGACTTGGGAATCGGACCTGTGAATCTGTCTTGGGAATTTGACTCAGGAATCGGACTTGGGAATCTGACTTCGGAATCTGACATGGGAATCTGGCTTGGGAATCTGATTTTGGTATCTGACCTGGGGATCTGACATGGGAATCGGACTTGGGAATCTGACATGGGAATCTGACATGGGAATCTGACATGGGAATCTGACTTGGGAATCTGACTTGGGAATCTGACTCAGGAATCTGACTTGGGAATCTGACTTGGCTGGCAGGCACAAACTACAGGCAGGGCAACATGATTCAAGCATGAGAGTGGGTTATGGTGAGTCAGAGATTGGTGAGAGGAAGTTATTGGGATCAGTATAGATGACAGTGAGATGCAGGGACTCAAAGCAGCGAACAGTGATTGGTGAGGGGAGGCAGAAAGAGGGGAAAGCGAGGAACAGATGAACGAGTTATCAACGGCAAGATAAGACAACGGAGCAGGGAAGACAGGAAGTGAGAGAAATACCGACCTAGATCGTCAAAAGATGAGCAAAAGTTGCAGAAACTGGGGAAGGGAAGGTTAGACGAATGGAGGTGAGAAGGTGAGAAGTAATGGGCGTGAAATGATTGGGGGTGGACGAATGGAGGAGTAAATTCAGATTGTAAGCAATGTTGAGGGTAACACATTAGCAATAGCAATGACAACGACACCAGTGACGGTCAATGGGATGACAGCAGCAAAAGCTGCAGGAGTGCAGCAGGAGCTCGCGGGCAGAGGGACGGCTTCTTGCTGATGTTTCTACTCCCCCCAGTGCCCCTGCTTGGAGCGCAGCTGGAGCTCGCGCGCTGCAAGTTGCAACACGCGGTGGAAGCCTCCTCACCGCACAGCCGCAGGCAGAAGCAGCAAAGGCGCAAGCAACACAAGCGCAGACGCTTGGACCAACCGCCACCACCACCTCACCTTCTCCAGTCAAGGCTTTTGGTGACTTTCAGTGACATTCATTGCCACCTGGCAGCTGTTCATAGGCTGCGATGGCGAGGGGAGGGTGGGAGGGGAGATAGCAGGGCAGGAGGGACGAGGGTTGAGGATAGTAGGGAGGCGGGCGTAGAAAAGGGGGAAGGAAGCTGCTTGGAGCTAGCCTCCTGTTCAGACGACCATTCTGTAAGGTTGTTTCAAATCAACGCGCATTCTGTGTAACAGCGACACTCTTTCTTTATCTGGTGTAATTTCCTATCCAACCTGTAGCGGCTCTATTCCTAGCTTCCATATCGTAATTTGAAGAGACTCTAATCAGGATGCATGGACAAGGACAGCATCATGCTGCATGAAAAGTTATGTATGGAGCAACTTCAAACGCATCAACTAGTAAATAATTACTTCTGAAGTTTGTACACCGAACAAAGCCTTTCACCCTCCGCTGCATTTCTCCAATCTACTACCCCCCCCTCCGTAAACCCCATCCTAGCCGGAGCCTCCAGCCAAGCACCATCACACTAATGCGTTGCTCCACCCAGATAGCTCTACCCAGGAACGCGTAATCTAGACACATGAGAGCGCCAAGAAAACACACAATAGATGGAGAGAATCTCGCGAATCTCACGAATCCCGTCTCGCGCGTCCGATTATATTCCAATTTTCGCTGCGGAACGGGATTCGCGAGATTTTCTCCAATAGTCGTAGGGCCTACGAAGCTGATCAGCCAGACGAGCTTCTTTTCGCACAAACGCTTTGATCCGGCAGGCGGGTCAGTACGGCGACTGCAGAGCGTCCACACCATGAACGATCAGAAACGTCCCTTTGAAAATCTCAGGGTCGTTAATCTGCGCGTTGGCCTTCCCGAACCGCATCTTCCTCCCCCCCCTCAGATTCGCCGACGCGGCGGCGGCGGCGTCCTCACTCTTGCTCATCTTGCGGCCATTGACGTCCTTGAGCTCACGCGCGTCGCTCATCTCCTGCTCCGAGTAGAGCCCGTCCACCATGTTGGCGCGCAGCCAGTTCCAGTACCCTTTGGCGTCCTCCAGGTCCGCGTTCGGGTTCAGCATCATGCTCACGCCCGCGCCGGCGGAGTCGGAGGTGAGCAGCGCGTCGTCCGCGGGGAAGAGCATGGCCTTGCGGTCCAGCTTGCCGAGCGTCTCGTCCGTCGGATTCCAGTCGCTCTCTGAAGCATTGCATTGCATTGCTCACACCAACACAAGAAACCAGAGCTCGATTTCGTCAACACATTTCATGATGAAAGCTATGAGGAGAACGTGGACTAGAATAGTTGAGCGCAAAAGGTGTTGACGAGTTATAACTCCGGTTTAAACATGCCGAGAGATGTAGCTTTTAACAGAGAGCTTTCATGCTACTTACCCAATTTCGGGATGAAGTGGTCGAGGAAGGTGGTGGTTATTCGGTATTTGCTGGAAATCGCGGGGTTCTTGAGTGCGTCGCGCGCGCTCTTCACCTCTGCGATCACCTCCTCCTTGCTGGGCCGCTTCGCCGCCGCCGGCGCGACGAGCACCGCGATCAGCGCGCAAATTCCGAGAATCGCCAGCTGGTTCCACCACGATGCCATGCCTCGCGCGGCTTGGAAAAGAGGGAGCGAGATAATTTCTCGACGGAACGAGTGAAGAGGGAGAGGACCTCGAAGTTTTTGAGAGGACTACTCGGCGGAAGAGAGAAGCAGAAGGATCGGGTGTTTCTGGGCAATGTGTGTTCACGTGCTTGTGTGATGTAACGAGCAGAACAGGGCTCTGCTTTATGCATTCGTTGGAGCAGAAGTGGCTGGGTTCTCAGCGCGTGAGGTGGGCTGTGGAGGAAACAAGGGTTCCGGGACTCACGCTCGAAAATGAACATGGGTGACAAGCGGTGTAGAGAATAAACACGCGGTCTCATGCGTTTTATCGTGGTATGGCTGCTTGTTTTGTGTTTAACCTCGGCAGAAAGAAAAGCACTGCGTTTCGAGTCATGCAATGCCCCGACCAATCGGATTGTCGATTGATTTTTGTGTGCGTCTCGAAACGCGTTGGGTGTGTGTGTGAGCCGTGTGATGCGGCTGGGGATGTGGAACTTTGTTGCGGAGAAGGGCTCCCTGAACGAGGGAACCCATGGATGGACCATGGTACCCCTCAGGATTTACTCTGGGAGCGCGGGACTTCAGAATGGATTTTTAACCAGTCATCTGGGGGACATCGTACCCGTCAGGGCCCGTTTTCGGGTCAAAATCCGCCAGAACGCAGGCTAAAAGCCAGGTTCGAGCAAACAGAGACCCCAGAACCAGCGGAGTCGGTGTGACCCGAATCCGTCAAAAAGGGAGTTCCGGTCAAAAGACACCCGTTAAGAATCAGCATTTGGGTAGTTGCTCGTCGAGCATAGCCCCTGGGCGCGAGGGTGCATTGACCAAAACAAGGTTCCCAGCCTCACAATCGAAAATGAGAAAGGTTTGGCAGGTGGTGGAAATGTTTACGTCTAAATTGTCCAGAGTCCCGCGCCCGCCACTTGAAAACATTTTCGAAACTAGAATTTCCAAACTCAATGCCGAAAACTACCATAAAATCTTATACATTCAGGGCAACTAGTCTTCGAACGTGGGTTCCGCTTGGCGCTTCTTGTGTTCGTAGACTGGATGCGACTGCGTTTGTCAAACGATGCCCCGACTAATCGGATGGACGATTTGATTCCGGAGTCAGCCTGAGGGCCTGCTCCTACGCGATGCCATGTCGTGCTACTGCGTGTCAAAATGTTATTTACGGGAATTTGTTACCAGCAAAATCTCAAGAACTCACGAAGGGACCTGGCATCGTGTCGTTTAGGAACACTCCCTGATACGCTCTGCATCTCAAGCCTGAACTTGAGTGCTGCTGAGCCGTGTGATGCGGCTGAGGATGCAAAACTTCTTGAGACAGAGTAGAGCGTACGCGAAAGATTAAGGGAACCCATGGTACCGCTCTGAAACGCTCTGAAAGCATCTGCTCTAGTTTCGTTAAGTTGACTTGAATCTAATGTAAGTACACGACTCCTACTTGAACCATACACTTTGTCGTCACAAAAAAGTTGGCCCCGCAAAAAACTGAAGTGTCTAGTCTCCGCTGGGCACAGGCAAAGTTGACTCTATTTTGTTTGTTGGCAAAATGTGACAACCAGTGCGAAACCCTAAAGATGACTGTACCCCCCTCATCAAAGTCGTGTGAGGGGGCTTCGGCGAAAAGGGGCGGCGACATCCTGATGCTGCTAGTTTTGCACGCCAACCAAGTTACCGCGTTGAATTTCGCGCACACGTGCCTACAAAAAAGGCCGAGCCCCTTCTGATTGGTTGGCCTGTGGGAGGACGGAAACTTTGGTTCACAAAGACGCTGTTACAACATACAATATACTAAATGTTACAACTACTTGCTACTAGCGCAGCCCTGTAAACGAGTACATGATATTATTGGTGTGCAGTGCCTACGAAGCCAGCCAATAGCAAGCGCCACGCGTGCACGACTGTTGTGGTGCTGGCACGAAGTGTATCGACCAACCAAATGAAACCAAGGCTGGGCTCAAATGCACAAGTTTATCTCAATACCCCACTTAATCGTTCTCACCTATCTTCCCAGAGCACGCCACCGGAAACAAACTTACTGCACCGTACTACTAGAGGGAACCACAACTTACCCAGCCTTCACCTTATAGCTTTGCACCCATCGTTGTGTTCCTGATTCCATACTTGCTGCATCGTCTTCGCTTTTTTCTTTCCACGTTATCCGCCACTTTCACGCTTGTTTCGTAGAGTGTCTCTAAGTCGGATCCGCCGTCTAATGCATTAGTAGCTATCCCCCCACACCCCGCCGGCCCCTCCTATGCATGTTACATATGAAGCGGAAGGCCGACGTGCCTGACGTTCTTATCGCGCGCGTCGTAGCTGCACGCCTCCACCACGGTCTCCCTGTGCTGTGTCTCCACTCTGACCGTGACGGCGAGTTTGCCTCTGGCCGGCTTGGACAGTTCTATCGTGCGTAGGGCATCACCCAGTCGTACACCCTACCGGACTCCCCGCAGCAGAATGGGGTCGCTGAGCGACGCATCGGTTTGGTCATGGAGGTGGCTCGTACCTCAATGATCCATGCCGGTGCATCCCATTTCCTGTGGCCGTTCGGCGTTCGCTACGCCGCTCACCAGCTTAACCTGTGGCCGCGCTCCCAGCGACCACAGGTTTCGTCGACCCTTCTTTGGACCGGGTTCCCTGATGATGCGTTCGCATTCCACGTCTGGGGCTGCCTCGCTCATGTTCGTGCCTCTGGCACGGACAAGCTCACTGCCCGCACTGTCCCCTGTGTCTTCCTGGGTTTTCCCACTTGACTCGACTGACTGGCACTTTTACAACCCGCCGTCTCACCGCTTCTTTCACTCCCATGAAGCTACTTTCGACGATTCTGTCTCCTTTTACCACCGCTTTTCCCACCGAGGTCTCTTGGGTCCAACTCCCCTCTTTCTGGTTCCCACTCCCCCGGTAGCCCCTGTTCACCTCCCTCCCCGTCCTGCTCCGTCTGGTGTGTCTCACGTCACTCCCCTCTTGTCGGTTGTCCCGATCGAGGAGTCGGCTGACTCTGGTGGCCCCGCGGCGCCATTCTCGCTGCCTGCCACTCCCTTGGTGTCTCCTCCTCCGCCGTCGCAGTTGCCGCCGCAGCAGCCGCTGCTGCCGCCGCAGTTGCAGCCGCTCGTGGACTCTGGGGTTGCTGGCGTTGAGGAGGGTGCTAATCCAGGGGTTCCTGTCGTGGCTTGTCCCGGTGGGCATAGGGGTGGCACCGGTGCTGGAGAGAGTTCTCGCTCTTAGGGTGGGCGTTTTTGGGGGTGCTGGCGTGGTGTGTTCCGGCGGTGGCCGTGGTGCAGCTGGCGGTCCAGGTGTCGGCGTCGAGCAGTAGCAGCAGCAGCAGTCGCCGCCGGTGTCCGCCCTTTGCCTGCTCGGCCTTCCCTCCCCTGACCGCTCGCTTGCGCCTCCCCCGCCACCTCCTCCTCTTCCTGTCTAAGGCCCTGTGTTCCCTCCACCGAACTCGTCTCCGGCTCGTCTTCCCCCTCGTTCCTCCCTTGTGTCTCCTCCTCTGTCTCCTAACCAGATGCCTTCGTCTCACGTCTGGTCTCGCCGTCCCTCTCGTGCTCGTCCTGTATCTCCTGTTCAGCGTTCTCACCCTATGTTGCTTCGTTCCTACGCGTTTCGTCCTCCCCTCCTGCCTTCGCCTCCTCCGTCGTCGCTCGCTGTCGCGCCTCCCCCTCTCTCTAACTACCTTGGTGCTGCTCGTCCTTTTGTTCCTCGGGTCCTTGCATTCCTCGTTACCGACCCGTCGGTTCTTGTCTCCAGTCGTGACGCTCTTGTCGCTGCTATCGCTGACTTCGCCTCTATCCGCCACCTTGAATACGCCACCGCTCTGGTCTCTGACCGTGTCTGCCCTCTATCCCTTGGGGGTGCGCATGCCCTTGGCAGTGACGTCCTAGAGGATAGGCAGTACGAGCTTGCTTTCCTGTCTGAGGCTGCTCCCCATCTCTGTTCCATGCTGCTAGTCCATGAGGGTGACCCTGACGCCTTTGACATCCCGACCCCTCGCACTTACGCTGAGGCCACCTCGGGACCGTGGGCCTCTCAGTGGATAGCTGCCATGGAGCAGGAGATGTCATATTGGAGATCCACCGGCACCAACGTCGACGCAGTTCCCCCACCTGGGGTGAACGTGGTCGATGGCCGGTGGCTCTTCAAAGTGAAGCGCCCCCCTGGAGAGCCGCCTGTATTCAAGGCACGCTACGTGGCTAGAGGCTTCAGTCAGCGTGAGGGGGTGGACTTCTTTCAGACCTTCGCCCCGACCCCGAAGACGACTACTCTTCGGGCGCTGCTGCACGTAATCGCACAGCATGACTACGAGTTACACTCCCTCGACTTCTCCACAGCGTTTCTCCAGGGCAGTCTACACGAGCAGGTCTACCTGCGCCGTCTACACGGCTTCACCGGTACCATCCCTCCTAGGACGCAGTGGCTTCTCCGGCACCCGGTCTACGGCCTACGTCAGGCGCCCTGTGAGTGGCACGACATGCTGCGTGCTACGCTAGCTGACGTGCAGTTCTTTCCGTCCTCTGCAGACCCCTCGCTCTTCGTTCGTGCTGGCCAGACTCCGTTCTACATCCTTGTCTACGTAGACGACCTGGTCTTCGCTACTGCAGACAGAGACGCACTAGTCTCTGTGAAGGCCGAGCTGCTGAGGAGACACACCTGCGCTGACCTAGGAGAGCTGCGCCGCTACCTTGGTCTGCAGATCTCCAGGGACAGAGCAGCGTGCACCATCACTCTCTCACAGTCACACTTGGTGCGCCAAGTCCTTCAGAGGTTCGGTCTTCAACTCTCCTCCGCACAGCCCACACCTCAGCCAGTAGACCACAGGCTCTCTGCTCCAGTTCCAGAGGAGTCAATAAAGCCCATTGGTCCTTACGCAGAGCTGGTGGGTTGCCTCATGTACCTAATGACTTGCACTCGTCCAGATCTCGCATACCCTCTCAGCATCATGGCTCGCTTTGTGGCCACAGGCAGACACCGACCACAGCACTGGTCGCCCGCTAAGAGAGTTTTGCGTTATCTAGCAAGTACAACGGGCACGGGGTTAGTGCTGGGAGGACGTAGGCCAGTGGTCCTTACTGGGCACACAGACGCATCTTGGGCAGACGACGCTGAGACCCTCAGGTCCTCTCAGGGCTACTGCTTTAGCGTTGGTTCAGGTGCCATCTCATGGAGGTCCACTCGCTCCTCGTCTGTTGCCCAGTCTAGCTGTGAGTCTGAGATCTACGCCGGTGCCATGGCGGCACAGGAGCTCTGCTGGCTGGCCTTCTTGCTCACCGACTTAGGTGAGCGGCCTAGCTCTGCCCCGGTTCTGAACGCTGACAACAGGACCATGATCCTCCTTTGTCAAGAGCCTCGACTTGAGGGCAGAGCGAAGCACATCCAGCTGCGGTACTTCCTCCTGCGCGAGCTACAACAGCGTCGCCAGGCCTGCGTAGTACACTTGGCCTCTGGTGCCAACATAGCTGATATCTTTACTAAAGCGCTTGCGCCTAAGGATCATCAGCGGCACTGTTTGTAGCTTGGTCTAGTTCCTGTAGATTCTCACTTGCTAGGACCTTGATTGTGTACTCCTCTTTATATATACCTTTCAGACTGGCCTTGTGGCTTCTCTTCCAGTGGCCGGACTAGTAGTGCCGCCCTGTTTTGCTCCTGTCTTGTTTATACTCTTGCTGACTGGTTTTCGGACCCCTGTCTCAGAGTTTGGACTAGTAGTGCCACCCTAAGCTGCGTGTTTCTTGCTCAGCACTGTAATAATTTGACAGGTGTTGCAGGGGACTACAGTAAGTGTAGAATCTGCAAACACAGACACTTGGAAAACCTCAAGTGTTAGCCTAGGATCTTTACTGGAATGGTAGACTAGTAAGGCAGCGGAAGTCTTTGTAAGAATGAACCTGAGTATATAATTCAGTTGAAGTCAAGTTTAAAGTCTCAAAGTTGAAATCTCAAGGTTAACAATAGAAAGGCATAACAAGGATTTTATAGCTCTAGGAAAGTACTTGTTCGCTAATGTACCTGTTCGTCACTATCGCACTATTTGCCCTAAATGATAATGAAGAGACGCAACTATTCGCGCGACTGAAACGACTGTCCTCATGACGAGTGCTATTTGCTGACGTCATCCTACGGACTTATATTCTACTGTAGGATTCGACACTATCTACCGATAATCGACTTACAGAAATGCTAAGTATGCATTATATCACAACACTCCCCTTCATTTCTGGAAGTTCGACAGTGTCACTTCTTGAAGATCCCGCAAAGCTTGTTACAGTACTGAAACTTCTGTCGTGTCAGCTTCTTCGTGAGGAAGTCGGCAGCCATTTCGTTGGTCGAACAATAGACCAATCGCATTCTCCCCTTCTCGACTTCATCCTTGACGAAAAAATAACGTAGTGAAATATGTTTCGTCCTGTTCACGAAGCCAGGTTGATGCGCGATGCGAATTGCACTCTGGTTGTCACACTGTAAAGTGATATGAGTACTTGTCGTCAACTTTGCTTCTTCCAAGAGCTCCTGCAGGTAAAGTCCTTCGCGTTTTGCTGTGCAGACAGCGATAAATTCAGCTTCAGCAGAGGAGAGAGCAATCCGCTCCTGCTTCATCGAATTCCAAGAAATAGGGCCGATAGGTTCAAGGCGGTAGATGAATCCAGCACGCGAGCGCCGATTAGTAGTATCAGCAGCGTGGTCGGCGCCGACGAAACGGTGTAGGTATAGAGTTTTACAGCCGACGACGTTGTAGACTAAGCCGACGTCAGGAGTCGAGACGAAATACTGAAGCGCGCGAAGAAGATCGAGTTGGTGTTCTTCTTCAGGACGGCGTAGGAACTGTGCGAGTTGACTAGCCGCGTACGCTAGATCTGGACGACAAGTAACAGCGGTGAAGAGTAGACAGCCTAACTGCTGTTGATCGGTCTGTAGGTCGGTTAGACTCAACGGTGTAGTATTCGGTTTGTAGTCTGTCGGTAGTGATCGGTACGGTGTAGTGACTGTAGAAGGAGTGAGGTTGAAGCGGGCAGCGAGCGTCGCTGCGTACTTCGAAGCGGTGAGGTGAATAGACGTCGGTGAGTAGGTAATATTTAAACCGAGAAACTGTGAGACTGTCTCGGAGACGGTAAGCTGTAGATTTTTCTGTAGTTTCAGTATGAAGGTATTGGCGAGCGAGTCGGTAGTACTGACGTAGAGAATATCGTCGACGTAGGCGACAAGTAAAATATAGTTGCTCCTGTCAGTTAAAAGATACATCCCCTGGTCATGCGGTAGTTGACGGAATCCAGCAGTGAGTAGCTGTGAATGTACTGTAGGTACTGCTCGCATAGCCGGGGTGCCTGTTTAATGCCGTATAGCGAATTTCGGAGACGGCATACGCTCGGTGGGTTAGTAGTATACGAATGTGGGTACTCTACCAGAATGAGTGTGTCGACGGGTGCGTAGAGAAATGCGTTTGCCACGTCGATTTGTCGAAGTCGTAGATTGCGGCAGGCGGCGACACAGAGTAAAATCCGAACGCTCGTATGTCGACCGACGGGAGCAAAAGTTAACTCGTAGTCGATGCCGTAAGTCTGCTCGAACCCGCGGATGACCCATCACGCCTTGAATTTCTCAAACGACCCATCTGCATTAGTCTTGACACGGAAGACCCACTTCCCGGCAAGTACCTTCCTCCCTTTTACTTCTGATGTCGGTACTAACTCCCATGTGCCGCGAGTCTTGAGAGCTGCTAGCTCTCTGTCCATGGCTTTGCGCCATTTTTCGCGGTAAGGACTCGTAAGAGCTTGTCGAACGGTTTTCGGTTAAGATATTTTACTGTCGTTGTACTGTACTGCGACTGCGAATCCAAGTATCTGTAAGCCAGTTTCTGTAAAACGCGGACGTTCTTCGTTTGCACCTGCGAAATTTTCTTCTGACCCTTCTCCCCCCCCCCAATTTCGTTAGGTGTAACACGAACTGCTTCGTCGGAGACGGGTGGCATCGGCTGCTGTTGGCGATCGCGTTCGTAGCTGAGGTGGACTTCGGGAACGTCATCCGGGTCAACATCAGCGAGGGGAATAAATTACGGGATGCCTGTTGACGTGACAGGTTCGGGAATGTCAGTTGCGGTAGCTTCGGAAGCTTCAGAAACCGCCTCGTCCTGTACATCAGCTTCGGCTTCGTCAGTTGCAAATGCACGCGAGCCTTCGAACAGCCTGGCAGGGTTTGCAGCTGCTGCCTGGTGGGCACGAAAAACTGGCAAGGTGAGTCTTTCATAGAAGAGATGATCACGTGAAGGGACAATTTGGTTTGAACGAAGATCCAAAATCTTCCATGCATGATACTATTTTTCGATGCCGAGGTGTACCCCCCATTTTGCCCGTTCGGAAAATTTGCCGAGTGCTGCAGTTGGAGGACGAAACTGCACGACACACCCAAAAACTCGTAAAAGTTTTGTACTTCCCACTGTTCGTGTCCACTGCAGGTGAGGTGAAGAAAACTCGGGCAGTGATGTGGAAGACAGCAGGTTGTGTAACAGCACGGCGTGGTCCATCGCATACGGCCAAAAGCGAGGAGGAAGGGCTGCCTGCGTCAGCAGAGCACGCATCTTCTCCTGCAGAGTCCGATTCATCCTTTCTGCTACCCCCATCTGTTGGTGTGCATGTGGCAGTGACTGCTTCCGTTTGATGCCGAGTGTCTGGAGGTAGTCTGTGAAAGCGTTGCTCGTGTACTCCCCTGCGCCATCACTCTGGAATTCTTGCAGTTTTGCTCAAGACTCTCTTTCAGCGACGGCGAGCCATGCGACGAAGACTGAATGGGCGAGATGTCGAGCAGGAAGGTTTGCTGTCCAAACATATCGAGTAGATGCTTCGATGAAGGTAATCACGTACAGCTCTTCTTTAGGTCCTGCTTCAGGTAAGTTAAGAATATCGCTGTAGACCTTCTGCATCAGTTTGTAACGAGTGGAGCCAGGAAAATGACTCGAAAACGGGTCGTGGGTAAGATTGGTGACCGGACACGTGGTGCAGACCGTTGGGCGAGACTGCGGTTTCATCTCCGTGCCGTCAGGTAAGAGAAGACTGTTTTTATCAAGAACTGCTGCTCGGATTCAATGATTTAAAATCCCTTGCGATGGATGTCCTAACCGTTGGTGCCAAATTTCTTATGTGGCTTTGTGTCCTGATGATCGCAGATAAAAGTCGGCGTTAGTATAAAATGAAGAAATGATGAAAGGAGAAAGAGCTGGAGACATGTCAATCTCCCCTTCGACGAAACGGGTAAGGGGTAACTGAACATTTGAAGTGTCTGCTGTATTTGCGACTGCAATTTCTGATACTGCTTCTTTTGATGTTACAGTTTGATGGCAGATGGTCCTGCGACAGCTACTGGAAGACTCGGCTGCTCGGCGACTTCTTCTTTCACGGCTTCCTCGACGACTTCGGGTTCATCAGCTGCAAGTCCACTGATTTCTCCCCAAAGTGGAGCTGGAGTTCCTTGGAAGGCTGCACGGGTGTTATAGAAGGTTCGCCAAGCATTGGCGCCTTCATCGGCGGTATTAAACTCCCAAGTATCCAGTGCGGTAAGAACGGCAGCTACAGTTCTAGAAGCTGTTGGTACAGTAGTTGCCCGAAAAACAATATCCACGTGTATATAATATGTTTCTTCTGGGTGACCCCAGGGACCGAGACCAAGGACGCGTTCAGAATCACCAGAGGTGCCCTGTGCTGTGAACTGAAGAACTGATACTCCATGTTGAGTAGCAGCGCGACCGAGGTAAGTATTTGATAAACTGTGCCATAACTCCTGATCCATTGTATCACAATTCCCTTGTGTGCGAATCTTGTGTGCCAGGAGTTGAGCTGTGGAGAGAAGATTGAAACCAAGGCTGGCGACGATAGGAACATTGGTAACGTGTAAGGAATATCCCGTGTCGACTGATTCAAGTATTACACTCCCAATAGATCTTGCCATAATGGTTTGTCCGTTTGCAACTGTGACTGTTATCGGACGATGAAGAGGACACTGGTTGGTGATGACGCTTGTTTCAGCGGAGCACATGTGCCAACCGCAACAGCTGTCGAGATACCAAGTATTGGGTCCTGAAATGACTCGAGCAAGGTTAGCGTAAACTTGCGGTAAGGGAATGCCCTCTGCACTGGTGGTTTCTTCAAGTTGTGTCTCGAAATCTGTATCTGAAATATCAACTGTTGTAACACATCCAAAAACCCCTTTTCCTGATGTTGCAGATGCAAAGACCGGAGGACGATGCTGTGATGGCGGTGTACTCTGCGGCATCTGCTGCGTCTGGGACGTCGACTGCTGCATTTGCTGATGTGGCTTCGGTAACTGCTGCGAACGATGATATGGTTGCGAAGTGCTGCGACGGTTTTGACAACGACTGCGACAAGTTTGGTAAGTATGTCCTGGTTTCTTGCAGAAATGGCAGAAGGGATATTTCGGGGGAAGTCGTTGCTGTGGCTCTGGATTTGAGTAAAAACTTAATTGTAATCCTTTCTTCTGATTGCGTTGTGACTGCAGGTCAAGATCTTGCTGTTCCGCTTGAAGATACGACGAAATTTCGGTTTCTGAGAGGTTCGATTCATGCGCAAGAAGGCGCGCGTCTGTCGCCACTCGGGACCAAGTCCAGCAAGAAGGACCATGAGATACATCTCACGAGGGAAGTATCCTCCACTCTTCTCCAGTTGATCTTGTAGTGTGCGAACACGATTGACGTAATCCATGACATTCTCGTTTGTCATCATCTGCACACTTGTCAGCTGCGAAAGAATCTTACTTGCTGTTATTGTGTCTTTTGCCATGTACACCCCCTTTAAGTGGTTCCATGCAGTTTCAGCTGGCGTGAAGCTTGAATGAAAAGATCGAACGCCAAGCTGCTCCTTTGGCGACAGGTTCCGAACTAGAACCGTATACGCCCCGAGAGAGGCGTGCAGGAAACTCTGTTGCTCCAGTTGTGTTCCCATGACAGGATACGTAAACTCGCCGGTGAAGAACGGCCATAGCCCAGCGAACTGCGCCAGAAGCTCAAACTCGAAGCTCCAGGAGTAAAATTCAACTCCGTTAAAAGGTATAGTAGTCTTGATCTGCGTGCTGGTAAGTAGATTTGGCGGTTGAAAAATAATCCCCTGTTGTTGAGGTTGTTGCTGTTGCTGGAATTGCTGTGGATGCTGCAGTTGTTGCTGTTGTTGCTGATGTTGCTGTTGCTGTTGTTGTTGCTGAGCAGGTGATCGCCCGAAGATGTAAAAGGGCTGCTGCTGCTGCGACTGCGGCTGCTGCGTAAACGGCGAGAAGGCAAATGAGCCAGTACTTGGAGCTGAAGCTCCACGCATGTAACTTGAGCCGTCAAGGCTCATTCCACTAAACGCTGACGATATTGACTGTGTTGAAAACTGCTGTGGTGTTGCTTGTTGCTGTGCTGTTGCCTGATGTTGTGCTGTTGCCTGTGTTTGTTGTTGTTGCGCTGTACGTGCAGTCGATGAAACACCTGGAGTACTGACAGAAGGCGGATTCTGCTGCTGCATACTGATGTGCGCATAAGCCAGTGGAAACGGTCCAGAGGCTGAGAGACCAGTGGCGGTCGTGGAGACAGGTACTCCAGTAGTTCCAGAACTGGATCCGGTAGATGGTGCTGGTGATGTCCCAGTCATTGTTGACAGTAGTCTTAAATCCAGATAGCTCTCATACCATGTAATAATTTGACAGGTGTTGCACGAGACTAAGTGTAGAATCTGCAAACACAAACACTTGGAAAACCTCAAGTGTTAGCCTAGGATCTTTACTGGAATGGTAGACAAGTAAGACAGTGGAAGTCTTTGTAAGAATGAACCTGAGTATATAATTCAGTTGAAGTCAAGTTTAAAGTCTCAAAGTTGAAATCTCAAGGTGAACAATAGAAAGGGCATAACAAGGATTTTATAGCTCTAGGAAAGTACCTGTTCGCTAATGTACCTGTTCGCTAATGTACCTGTTCGTCACTATCGCGCTATGCGCCCTAAATGATAATGAAGAGACGCGACTATTCGCGTGACTGAAACGACTGTCCTCATGACGAGCGCTATTTGCTGACGTCATCCCACAGACTTATATTCTACAGTAGGATTCGACACTATCTACCGATAATCGACTTACAGAAATGCTAAGTATGCATTATATCACAACAAACACTACCCCTTATCTAGCCTAGGAGGTGTGTCAACTTATACATATATTTGTATGTAGAAGTTATAGGCTAGATAGGTGTATTCTTAGAGGGTACAACTCCAACCCTATATCTCCCTTGTTCACCCTTGTTTCTAGTCATTCTTGTATTCTAACAGTTTGACCTGTATTGAAATCTAGCCTGACGATTCAGTTTAATTAGAACGGGCGAAAGGAAGGATACTAATGTGCTGTGAATAATGCGGTTTTTTCCTATGCGCCAATTGCGTGTAATAAGCAGGTGCATTTGTTTAGGCGCAACATTGTTTTATGTAAACACGTGCTTATGCAGAGGTTCTTATACATATTTGTGATTGTATGGAAGTTCCGTTTATTAATACGACTTAGTCAAAATGTAATTTACATTATTCAAGATTGTTATACAATCACAATGTGGGCTTTAAACTGCGCAATAACGAGTACAGCGTACTGTAATCACAAACGAATCGTCAGCATACAGCTTGGATTCGCCAATCAATCCTCGAGGAGTGTCCGCGTTCATTCCCCGATGAAACTCCCAGTATGCCGAGGACTGCCCTTGAAGATATTTTTTGTCTTTCTAGGGGATATACTGACGCGTCACCCAAGTGTCAATTTTGTGACTTCCGA
>BQMB01001848.1:0-39962 GCA_027943415.1 Closterium sp. NIES-67
TACATATTATCTATGTAGAAGTTATAGGCTAGACTGAGGTATGCTTCTAGTGAGTACAACCAATTAGTATTTGTTCTAGGTTTCCACCTCTAGTAATCATTCATTTCTACGTTAACATGGTATCACGCTTAGGTTAGGATCCCCCCGCCTACCGCTTCCGCCCGTCGCGCCTCCTAGGCCCCGTCGCGCCCCCTAGGCCCCGTCGCGCCCCCCCTGGGCCCCGTCGCGCTCGTTAGGCCCCGTCGCGCCCCCCCTGGGCCCCGTCGTGCCCGCTGGGCCCCGTCGCGCCTCCTAGGCCCCGTCGCGCTCCCCCTAGGCCCCGTCGCGCCCGCTGGGTCCCGTCGCGACCCCTAGGCCCTAACGCGCCCCCGCTGGGCCCCGTTGCGCCTCCTAGGCCCCGTCGCGCCCCCCATGGGCCCCGTCGAGCCCGCTGAGCCCCGTCGTGCCTCCTAGGCATCGTCGCGCCTCCTAAGCCCCGTCGCGTCCCCTCCCTCTGGGCCCCGTCGCGCCCGTTCGGCCCCGTCGCGCCCCTCCTAGGCCCCGTCGCGCCCGCTGGGCCCCTTCGCGCTTCCTAGGACCCGTCGCGCCTGCTAGGCCCCGTCGCGCCCCCCCTGGGCCCCGTCGCGCCCGTTAGGCCCCGTCGCGGCCCCCCTGGGCCCCGTCGTGCCCGCTGGTCCCCGTCGCGCCTCCTCGGCCCCGTCGCGCCCCCCCTGGGCCCCGTCGTGCCCGCTGGGCCCCGTCGCGCCCCTTAGGCCCCGTCGAGCCCGCTGGCCCCTGTCGCGCCTGCTGTTAGCGCTCGCCCGCCTGGCCTCCTCCTAGTGCCACTCGGCCTCCTCCTAGTGCCGCCCGGCCTCCTCCTAGTGCCGCCCGGCCCCTTCCTAGCGCCGCCCGGCCTCTCCTCAGCGCTGCCCGGCCCCTCCTCGTGCCCGACCGGCCCCAGCAGCACCAGCCTGGCCCCTCCCAGCACCAGCCCGGCCCCAGAGCACCTGCCCGCCTCCCCTGCTCGGCCTGCCGTGTCCTCTCGGGCCCTGTGTCTTCTGCTTGCCTGCGCTGGGACGCCTAGCTGCTGCCCTACTGGAGAGTGCTGCCGCCGTGTCCCCGCGCCGCTATGCTCCTGTGCCGCTGAGGAGCTGTGCTGCTGTGCCGCTGTGTCGCTGAGGAGCTGTGCCGCTGACCCTGCACGATGGCTGACTTTGTGCTCCGCCTGGACGCTGAGGGCCACGCGGTTGACTTCGCCGCCTGGCTCTCCGATCTTCGCCGCCAGCTTACAGGTCAGCGCCAGGATGGCCACTCTCTGGTTGTCCATGCTGATGGCTTGCTCCCCCGTCCCCCTGCACCTACTCCCCTCCCTGCTGACCCCTCCTCTGATGACCGTGAGGCTTTCTCTACTGCTGCGCTGGCCTGTGCGATCTGGGACTCACGCGATGCAGTAGCTCAGGTTGCTATTAGTCACGCCCTCCCTGTGTCTGAGCGCTCGCGTTTTGCTACTGTTGAAACGGCCAAAGCTTATTTAGACGCCGTTATTGCTCGCTATTCCACCCCTGCCTCCGCTTCTGCTGGCCGCTTGCTCTTTCCGATGCTGTTCCCAGACCTGGCTGCCTTCCCTACTGTCGCAGATTTTGCCACTCATTTGCGTGCCCTAGAGACTCGCTATCGCACTGCCAGCACTGCTGCCCAGCTCACTGCGCTCCCCCCTCCTTTCTGCATGACGCTCTATTTTATCGCTATGCGCCTGCCAGACCGCCTCGCTAGTGCTCGCGACCACTTTCTTAGCCAGCACCCGGGTGACCTCACCCTGACCGCCTTTATCGACACCCTCACTGAGATCGAGACTCGCCAGCGCACTATCGCTCAGTCGAGCGGTGCGCCGCCAGTCTCTATCTTTCACGGCTGTGCCCCATCCCCGTGCACGTTCACTGACGTTTCGGCTGCGGTCGCCACGGCGACCCCTCTTACCGAGACGGCTGCTGCTGTCCACCCGCAGCAGCGCTCGCGTCGCGGTGGCCGTGGCCGCCAGGGAGGTAGGGTGGTGACGCAGGAGGTAGTGGTCGTGGTGGTGGTGACGGTAGTCCGCCTGAGGGGACTACCACCGGTGGGCAGGAGCAGCAGTCCCAGCAGCAGCAGGACCAGCCCCAGCCGCAGCCGCCGTCCCAGCAGCACCCGCCGCAGCCGTGGGCTCGTCTCCCGCCTGGTTGGCCCGGCACCTCCGGAGGCGGTGGCCGTGGTGGCGGCCCGCGCAGCTTGGCGTCTACCAGCGGCTCCAGTGCTGTGACCTGCCAGTACCAACTTCAGACCGGGCCTCTCCGCGGCACTCTGTGCCGCCGCCCGCACCCGACCGCCCGCTGTTTCCGCCGCCTCGACGATCTTTTTCGTCGTCGCTTTGGCCCGGCCCCGGACCTCCCTGACTGGCACAGCCTGCTCCGCCAGGGCGTGCTGATCTTTGAGTTAGACATGGATCAGATAGGTGCTGCTTTGCATGCTTTGTATGCTGACGCTTCTAGTGTTGATGGATCTTACTACCCTGTGTACTCTAGTTTAGGTGTTTCACCCTTGTGTAGCTTAGCTTCCCCTGCTGCGACAGGCGTAGGACTGCCTAGGTTGCCTAGTCTAGTCGCTGCACCGCCTCCGTCCCCGGCCCCCGCCACTGCGTCGCTGTCCTTCACTCTCGACTCTGGTGCTTCTGCCTGCTTCTTCCGCGACCGTTCCACGCTCACGCCGCTTGCTGCACCTGCTGTTGTCTCTCTCGCTGACCCCTCTGCGGGTCCGGTCGTCGCGCGCAGTTCTACGTCCCTTCCCTGTCCGGCAGTTCCCTCGGGCTCCCTTACTGGCCTCCACGTTCCCTCGTTCTCCAGGAACCTGGTTGGTGTCGGCTGTCTCCAGGACCTCGGCGTCACCACCACGTTCCCCGGGCACGAGCGGTTCGCTGTCTGTTCTGAGGCTGTCTCAGGTTCCCCCCTTGCGACGTTCCCCCGGGACCCGGTGTCCGGTCTGTTTACCCTACACACCGCTTCCCCCCCGGTTGGTGCGTCCTCCCAGGTCGCTGCAGCTTGCTCGTGTCGGTCCCTCACTCACCCCTCCCTTCTCTGGCACCACCGCTTAGGTCACCCTGCTCTCCCGCGTCTGCGTCACATGTCCCAGCACGGTCTTGTCTTAGGTCTCCCCGCGTCGCTCCCTGCCCTTCCTCCCTCGACTGCGCCACCGTGCACGCCTTGCGTCGAGGGTCGGCTCCGCCGTGCTCCTCACTCCTCCTCGCTGCGTCCTGCTACTGCCCCCCTTCAGACCCTGCACTTGGACGTTTGGGGCCCTGCCCCAGTCCCCGGACCGCGCGGTGAGCGCTACTTCCTTGTGCTTGTCGACGACTACACGCGCTACACCACGGTGTTTCCCCTGGAGCGGAAGGCCGACGTGCCCGACGTTCTTCTCCCGTGGGTTGTGGCTGCGCGTCTCCACCGCGGTCTCCCCGTGTTGTGTCTCCACTCCGACCGTGGCGGCGAGTTCGCCTCTGGTCGGCTCGGACAGTTCTGTCGTGCGGAGGGCATCACCCAGTCGTACACGTTGCCGGACTCGCCACAGCAGAATGGGGTTGCTGAGCGCCGCATCGGCTTGGTCATGGAGGTCGCCCGTACCTCCATGATCCATGCCGATGCCCCCCATTTTCTGTGGCCGTTCGCTGTTCGCTACGCGGCTCACCAGCTTAACCTGTGGCCACGCTCCCAGCGGCCGCAGGTTTCGCCGACCCTCCTTTGGACCGGGTCCCCCGGTGACGCGTCTGCGTTCCACGTCTGGGGCTGCCTTGCTCACGTTCGTGCCTCTGGCACGGACAAGCTCACTGCCCGCACTATCCCCTGTGTCTTCCTCGGTTTCCCCCTGGACTCGTCTGACTGGCTTTTCTACCACCCGCCGTCTCACCGCTTCCTCCACTCTCGTGACGTCACCTTTGATGAGTCCGTCTCCTTCTACCGCCGCTTCCCTCACCGAGGTCTCCCAGTTGCCCCCCCCCTTTTCCTTGCTCCCTCTCCCCCGGTAGCCCCTGCCCCTCTCCCGCCTCGTCCTGCCCCGTCTGGTGTCTCCCACGTCACTCCCCTCCCGTCGGTTGTCCCCGTTGAGGAGTCTGCTGACTCTGGTGGTACCCCCGGTCCGTCCTTGCCGCGTCCCCCTTCCCCGGTGCCTCCGCCCCCACTGTCGCAGTCGCCGACCCCGCTGCCGCCGCCGTCGCCGTCGCCGCCGCAGCCGTCGCCGCTGTCGTCGCTGCCGCCGCCGCTGTCGCTGCCGCAGCCGTCGCCGCTGTCGCCGCCGCCGCAGCCGTTGCCGCCACTGCCGCCGCTGCTCTCGGCCCCTGGGGGTGCTGGTGTGGAGGAGGGTGTTCGTCCTGCGGCTTCTGGGGGTGCCGCTGGTGTTGGAGGGGGTTCTCGCTCTGGGGGTGTTGGTTCTGGGGGTGCTGCTGTTGAGTGTTCTGCCGACGGTCGTTCTGCCTCTGCTGGTCCGAGATTTCCGGCCCAGCCGTCGTCGCCGCCGCAGCAGCCGTCGCCGCCGGTTTCCGCTCTCCGCCTGCTCGGCCTTCCCTCCCCGGACCGCGCGCTGGTGTCTCCCCCACCGCCTCCTGACCTCCCTGTCTACGGTCCTGTGTTCCCGCCGCCAGACTCGTCTCCGGCCCGTCTTCCTCCTCGTTCCCCTCCTGTGTCTCCTCCGCTGTCCCCTGACCCTACCCCTCCGTCTCACGTTTGGGCTCGCCGTCCCTCCCGTGCTCGTCCCGTCTCTCCTGTCCTGCCCACCCACCCTATGTTGCTCCGTTCCCACTCGTCTCGTCCTCCCCTCCTCCCGTCCCCTCCTCCCTCGTCCCTTGCTGTTGCACCTCCTCCGTTCTCTGACTACCTCCGTGCTGCTCGTCCCCTTGTCCCTCGGGTCCTTGCCTCTCTTGTTACCGACCCTGCTGTTCCTGTCTCGCGCCTTGACGCGCTTGTCGCTGCTGTCGCTGACTTCGCTTCTACCTGCCGCCTTGACTACGCTACCGCTCTGGTCTCTGACCCTGCCCGTCCTCTGTCCGTCGGGGGTGCTCCTGCCCTTGGCAGTGACGTCCTAGAGGACAGGCAGTACGAGCTGGCTTTCCTTTCCGAGGCTGCTCCCCATCTCTGCTCCATGCTGTTAGTCCCTGAGGGTGACCCAGACGCCTTCGACATCCCGACCCCTCGCACCTACGCTGAGGCCACCTCGGGACCTTGGGCCTCTCAGTGGATAGCTGCCATGGAGCAGGAGATGGCATCTTGGAGATCCACCGGCACTTACGTCGACGCAGTTCCCCCGCCTGGGGTGAACGTAGTCGATGGTCGGTGGCTCTTCAAGGTGAAGCGCCCCCCTGGAGAGCCGCCTGTCTTCAAGGCGCGCTACGTGGCCAGAGGTTTCAGTCAGCGCGAGGGGGTTGACTTCTTCCAGACCTTCGCCCCGACCCCGAAGATGACCACTCTTCGGGCGCTGCTACACGTAGCAGCACAGCGTGACTACGAGCTTCACTCCCTCGACTTCTCTACTGCCTTTCTTCAGGGCAGCCTACACGAGCAGGTCTACCTACGCCGACCACAGGGCTTCACTGGTACCTTCCCTCCTGGGACCCAGTGGCTTCTCAGGCGCCCGGTCTACGGCCTGCGTCAGGCTCCCCGCGAGTGGCACGACACGCTACGTGCCACGTTAGCAGACCTGCAGTTCTTTCCGTCCTCTGCTGACCCTTCACTGTTTGTGCGTTCCGGCCAGACTCCGTTCTACATCCTTGTCTACGTAGACGACCTGGTCTTCGCTACTCCTGACAGGGACGCACTGGCCTCTGTGAAGGCTGAGCTGCTGAAGAGACACACCTGCACTGACCTTGGAGAGCTGCGTCGCTATCTTGGCCTGCAGATCTCTAGGGACAGAGCAGCACGCACCATCACTCTGACCCAGTCACACTTGGTGCGTCAGGTCCTTCAGAGGTTCGGTCTTCAGTTCTCCTCCGCACAGCCCACACCTCTACCCGTAGACCATGGGCTCTCTGCTCCCGTTCCTGAGGAGCCAGTAGAGCCCAGTGGCCCCTACGCAGAGCTGGTGGGTTGCCTCATGTACCTGATGACTTGCACTCGCCCAGATCTCGCATACCCTCTCAGCATCCTGGCTCGCTTTGTGGCTACAGGCAGACACCGACCTCAGCACTGGTCTGTCGCTAAGAGGGTTTTGCGTTATCTTGCTAGTACATCAGGCATGGGGTTAGTGCTAGGAGGACGCAGGCCAGTGGTCCTTACTGGACACACAGACGCTTCTTGGGCAGACGACGCTGAGACGCTCAGGTCGTCGCAGGGCTACTGTTTCAGCCTTGGTTCGGGTGCTATCTCTTGGAGATCCACTCGCTCGTCGTCTGTGGCTCAGTCTAGCTGTGAGGCTGAGATCTACGCTGGTGCCATGGCGGCACAGGAGCTCCGCTGGCTGACCTTCTTGCTCACAGACTTAGGTGAGCGGCCTTGCTCTGCCCCGGTCCTGTACGCTGACAACAGGGCCATGATACTCCTGTGTCAGGAGCCTCGGCTTGAGGGCAGAGCGAAGCATATCCAGCTGCGGTACTTCCTCCTGCGCGAGCTACAGCAGCGCCGCCAGGCCCGCGTAGTTCACTTGGCCTCAGGTGCCAACACAGCTGATATCTTTACTAAGGCGCTTGCGCCTAAAGATCATCAGCGGCACTGTGTACAGCTTGGTCTTGTTCCTATAGCTGCTCCCCTGTTAGGATCCTGATTGTGTACTCTCTATTATATATGCTTGTCAGACTGGCCTTGTGGCCTTACCTCCAGTGGCTGGACTAGTAGTGCCACCCTGGCTTGCTTCAGTTTTGGTTGTATTCTTGCTGACTGGTCTCCAGACCCCTGCCTCAGTGGTTGGACTAGTAGTGCCGCCCTGAGCTGTTTGCTTCTTGTTTAGTTTCACCCCTTGTCTAGCCTAGGGGGTGTGTCAACTTATACATATTATCTATGTAGAAGTTATAGGCTAGACTGAGGTATGCTTCTAGTGAGTACAACCAATTAGTATTTGTTCTAGGTTTCCACCTCTAGTAATCATTCATTTCTACGTTAACACCTCTGAAGCTTTCAATCTATCTCTTAGAGTTTCTAACACTACCTCTACTGCCATTCTCTCACTGGTAGATTCCAGCTTGTTACACTGCATGTTGAAAGGTGAGAGATCTACATTTCGTCGAGTCAGAAGAAAGCCACAAAAACCAGTGTGGAAATATCTTGGAAAGTCTTGTTTGTTGGTACTACTACCTACTACCATAAGCTGCTGTAGGTACTACTGAGGCACATCAAGAGACACGCCCCGCGTGTTATTGTTTCCAGCCCTCAGCACCAAGCAGCAATGAGGAACAGTGCGGCACAGAGAAGAAGGTACACCTCTCCACTGCACTCCACCACTCCTGCACACACGCAACCAGATACACCTGCTCTGTTTCCAGCCCTGCAATCACGTCACTGCGCCACGTGGCGCTCTCTGATTGGCCGGTGGAGAAGGGAACTAACAGCTGGCAGGCTGCAGGGAGGGTGCGTTGGTGTATAAGGGATGCTAGGGTGGGCAGGTCGGATCCATCCAGGTTTAACTGGGGTAGGAGGGAGGGGGAGGGGGGGAGGAGGGTAGGGAGGAGAGGGGAGGGGAAGGGATAAATGTGGAAGAGATGGGAGATGGGAGGAGAGAATCTGGGTGGAGTGTGGTGGAGGTGTGTGGGTGTCGTAATGCGCAGGCACAGCACCCAGCCCACAAGAACACAAACCAAAACGCACATACACACACACAAAACAACCACGCACACACGTGCACACACCTGCGCCCACACACCACGCATGCATGCATGCACACATGCAGCACAGCACAGCCAACTCAAGCCCTCACCTCGAACACATCCAACGTTGGTCCATGCCTGTGCGTGCTCCTGAGTCGACCCAAAACCCGACTTATTACACGCAGTCTTCACACAGGGTTTACGTGTGTGCGTGGCGTGTTTATGCACACATGCAGCACAGCACAGCCAGCTCAAGCCCTCACCTTGAGCACATCCACCGGTGGCCCATGCCTGTGCATGCTGCCGATACCGTCAAGCAAGGAGGAGTGAACCACAGCCACACCCGGCACTCTCCTCACCACTTCCTCCTCCCATGTCTCCCCCCCTCCCACTTGTGCATCCTCACTGGTGCTACCACTGCTGCTGCTGCTATCAGGGCCAGTGGATGCAACGCTGCTGGAGGGCGAGAGGGCGGAGGTGGCGGTGTAGAAGGAGGCGGAGGGCGGGCCGAGGAGGTCCAAGGGGCCCAGCAGGGAGCGGTGACAGATGGCAGCGAGGGGCGGGGCGGACCAGTGTTCTGATAGGGTCTTGAACTGGGGGGATGGGGGGGAAAGGGAAGAGCAAGGGAGAGGCAGGGGGAGGGGGAGCAAAAGGAGGCAGATGGCAGTGAGGGGCGCACCGGCTGAGGAGGACCAAGGGGCCCAGCAGGGAGCAGTGGCAGATGGCAGCGATGCACGGCGCGGACCAGTACTACGAAGCCGTCGCTCCCCTCAAGCAGACTTAGACTGCGACAGAAGGGAGGAAGGAAGGGGAAGCAGGTGGGGCCGGCTCTTGAGCGGGCTCAAACGCCACTGCAGATGGCAGTGATGGGTGGCGCGGACCAGTGGTGCGATGCAGACTTGAACTGCAGCACAAGGAAGAGGAAAAGGGAGGGGAAGGGGGAGGGGAAAGGGGGGGGGAAGGGGGAGAGGAAGGGGGAGGGGAAGGGGAAAGGGAAGGGGAAGGGGAGGGGGAAGGGGAATGGGAAGGGAAAAAGGGGGGAGTGGGGGGAAGAAGGGGAGGTGACTTTTACGTGGTGGTCGGGGACTAAAAATCACTGCAGATGGCAGCAATGGCGGGGACAAAAAAAGGGGGGTCGGGGGAGGGAAGAAAGGGGGGGGAGGGGGGGAGGAGGATGACAGGGAAGGAAGGGCGTACATGTAATGCAGCATACAGATAGGGAGAGAGAAAGAAAACATATAGACGTCACCAGGGGTCCTCTAAGACCTACTGCGCCTCACCTCCTTGAACCTCCTCATGCAGTCCGCCAGCCTACTGTTCACAATCTCAGCTCAGCTCGGCTCAGGTCAGCTCAGCTCGGCTCAGCTCGGCTCAGCTCAGCACTACAGAGGCATCAAACTCAGCAGGCTAGCCGGCCTCCCAGGGGCCTCCCAGGGGCGGGTGGGGTCGCAGAGCTGCACGGCAGCTGCTTGTAACCACCACTCCGTGGCAGCCGCATCCCAGCATCTCCCCAGAACCAAAGAAAGAAACAGACTCACACGTCTGGGACTTCCTCCCCCCTCATCTCCTCGAACCTCCCCATGCAGTCCTCCAAACTCGTGTTCATGACTCATGATGACTCGCCGCATGGCCGCTATCTCAGCGCCAATAGCAGAGTCGAACACAGCGGGCCAGCCGGCCTCCCAGGGTTGCGCGGGTCACCGAGCAGCACGGCGCCATGGGGGGAGGCAGGGCAAGTAACTTGCAGCCGACAAGTAACTCGAGAATTAACACACAAAAAAGGAAGGAAAAAAAAAAACGCAGAAGCAACAAAAACAAGCAAAGAAAAGGGCAAGGAATTGCCAGGGTTCCTCAAAAAGCCATTCCCCTCACCTCCTCGAAGCTCCTCATGCAGTCCTCCGAGCTCGTGTTCACGATGGCTCGCCGCATGGCCGCCAGCTCACTGCCCACAGAGGCGTCGAACACTTCTGGCCATCCCTCCTCCCAGGGGCGCGTGGGGTCGCAGAGCAGCACAGCGCCGCGGGGGGAGGCGGGGCGGTTGAGCCAGTCTGCTGAGGGCGAGCGGATCCACCGCGTGGACGGGATGAGCGGGTACTTGAGGAGGGCCTGGGGGTGAGGGGGAAAGGGGGGAAGGGAGGAGGAAAGGGAGGAAAGGGGCGAGAAAGGGGCAAAAAGACCAGCGCTTTGGTGGGACGAAGGATGGCACTGCCAGCGGATGATGGGAGAAAAAAGGGAGGAAGGGTCAAGAGAGTGTATTTTTCAGGCGCCTCAAGAATAGACTCCTCACGTGTGGGTCAAAAAGTTTTGGGGACATTCCTTCGCCCAGAGATCACCAGAGGCATGGTGGAGTGACGGAGGGGAAATGGAAGAGAGTGGGGTCTGCGGGCCGGCCATCCTCCCAGGGGGGCGTGGGGTCGCAGAGCAGCACGGGGGGGACGAGGGGCGGTTGAGCTAGTAGCAGGGGAAGGGGGGGGGGGGATAGGGGAACGACGAGGGGGAGAGGGGGGGACAAGTTGGTCTATGTGTTTTCTTAAGGGACCGCAGGACAGCAGGACAGCAGGACAGCAGGACAGCAGGACAGCAGGACAGCAGGACAGCAGGACAGCAGGACAGCAGGACAAAGCCAGTGGGGTTTTGAAAGGAAAAGGTTAAATTTAAGGGAGATTCTGGTGAAGAATAATGGATAATGGAGATCTTGATCATGGAATGTTGAGAGCAAATCAAACCTGGCAGAGGGGCAGAATTTATCAAAGATGTACTCCTCCTATCAATCAAACCTCCTGAGAGTCACTTTTGAAGCTCCCCCTTCTGCCGGCATACTCGGGTGTGCACAGCACAGCCAGCAATGGGCTATAACACGTCCCTAAACAGACCTCCCTCCCTAGTACTCACAGCACGCCACAGTACACATGTCCCTGCTGCCCTGCTCACCCTGCTGCCCTTGTACTTGGGTGTGCGCGGCCGGCACTTGGCTCCATTCAGCGCTGCGGTGGAGTGAACCCGATGGCGGCAATGAGCACGCAGCCCTGTCCCCCCGGGGTAAGAGCGGCGGGAGACCCCGCAGAAGGGCCACTTTGATTCGACTCACAAGACTCACCCTGATCCCACTGTACTTGGGCGTGCATGGCCAGCAGTTGGCCCCATTGAGCTGAGCAGTGGAGGCGACAGCAGCAACGAGCACAGCATCGTCATCCGGGTAGGGGCTGCGGAGCACCGCGCAGAAGGGCCCCTCTGAATCGAATCAAAAGACTCACTCTGGAACTCACCCTAAAGCCGGTGTACTTGGGTGTGCATGGCCAGCACTTGGCGCCGTTGAGCGGAGCAGTGGAGGCGACAGCAGCAACCAGCACATCGTCATCGAGGTAGGGGCGGCGCGACAACCCCCCCCCCACAGAAGGGCCGCTCTGAGTTGACTCACAAGACTCACCCTGATCCCACTGTACTTGGGTGTGCACGGCCAGCACTTGGCGCCGTTGAGCGGAGCAGTGGAGGCGACAGCAGCAACGAGAACATCGTCGTCGGGGTAGGGGCGGCGCGACATCACGCAGAACGGCACGTCCAAGCGGCCTACGCGCACCCCCGCCACCTGCAGCTGCGCCCTGAGGCCCTTCTCCGAGTTGAGGTCGCTGGGTGCGGTGGCGGAATGGGGTGGGCAGAGGGAGAATAGCAGCGGGGTTGGGGCCCTGAGACAACTCAGAAGTCGACTGCCACCTGCAGCTGCGCCTTCAGGCCCTTCTCCGAGTCGAGGTCGCTGGGAGGGGAAGCGGGGAAGGGGTTGGGGGACTGGAGAATTGGAGGGGGAATGGGGGAAGGAGGTTGGGGCGGCTGTTGGTGAGTGGAGTCTTGGCTGCGCCTGCATCTGCATTTGCATTTGCGTTTGCGTTTGCATTTGCATTTGCATTTGCATTTGCATCTGCATTTGCATTTGCATCTGCATTTGCATGGCACATCCTCATCCTGCCTGCACGGACAACAGGGATGCAGGCAAGTCAATGTGACACCACGCTTCACCTGTCACGAGAGTATACTCCTCCTCGGCCATGCCATGCCATGTGCCATGCCATGCCATGTGCCATGCCATGTGCCATCCAGCTACACCCTTCCCCCACCCATCCGCCATGACTCACGCACTCGTATCCGCGCGCCATGACTCGTTCCAGCATGCTCAGCCGCCCCATGGCAGCCTCCGCAGTGTCCCAGGTCCCCACGCCGAACCGGTCATTCACCCCCCAGAAGTCCGACCCGTATGGCACCCAGTACGCGGCCGGGTCCAGCACCACAGGAACAGACGCAGACGCAGGCAAAGATCGCTCTTGCCCCGCCTCAAAGCGCGGCGACGGCAGGAGCACAGGCGGCAGGGGCGCGGCCCAGTAGGTGTCCACTCTCGTGCGCACGATCCAGTCAAAGGTGACCCCTTGGCGGTGCTCATAGCCCTTGATCATGGGGATGCAGGTTTCCACGAGGTGGAAGTATTGCAAGAGGCCCTGCGTGCCCTGCGGGGAGGTGCCCCCGTACAGGGTGCCGGTGTGGTTGTGCAGCAGGGCGGACTCGTTGAGCCACGTGGGCGCGAAGATGTGCACTGCGCCCAGCTCCACGGCCCCAAAGGAGCGGTTGCTGCTGCCGCTGCTGCTGCTGCTGCTGCTTTGCATGGCCCACTGCAGCGCCCAGAGCTTGTGGGAGTTCTCGTCCAGCGGGCAGTTAAGGAAGAGCACGGGGGGAGGGGCGGGGGGGGCGGCAGACGAGGGAGAGGAGGGAAAGGAGGAGGGAGGGGGGAGGGCGAGGGTGCGAGGCCTGCCAGCAGCCTGGTGACGATGCTGGGGCCCGTGAGCTCGAAGTCGCGAGCGCCACCCACGAGGCACACAGCGATGCGAGGAGGGGAGGCGGGGGAGATGGAGGAAGAGGAGGAGGAGGAGGAGGAGGAGGTGGTGGTGGGGGAAAGACCAGGTGGGCTTTGTAGCGGTGTGATTCGAGTCTGCTGGGCCAAAAAAACAGTGGGAAGGGAAGGGGGGGAGGAATGGGGGAGGGGGAATGGGAGGGGCAGGGGGAGGGGGAGGTGGGCGAGCAGGGAGAACAGGAATTCATATGTTTGCTGCGTCTCTTCAATGCCCCCTCCAGCCTTGTGTCATCTCACCACCATCTCAACCCCACCAGCCCGTTTCTTCCCGCCGTCTCATCTCACCAGCAGCGCCAGCAGGAGCACAGCAGCGGCAGCCACGCCAGCACACACCCACACCCACTTCCGCCGCCTCCCGCCCCCCGGCGGGCACCACTCGCGCGGAGATATCCGCGCCCTCGCGCGCCCCCACGTAAGCGCGCCGAGCCCCCTCTGCGGTCTGGGGGAGACCATTTCCGCCCTACTTTCCAACGGTTAACCCGTGTCGAGGCGCCGAGAAATGCCGTACTTGTGTTCGATTCTAGCAACTCGCTATCGTACTTCTGAATGCATGATGGAAGGGTGGACTGCGTGCTCCGTGGGGTTTCTGCAACTTGGGTCTCTGGCTTTAAGGGAGCGACGTCCAGCCAAGACCAACTTGGTTGAAGGGAGACTGGCAGAAGTGACGGTGTGGAGGAAAGGGGGTATGCAAGGGCGTGCACGAGGGCGCTACACAGGGACTATGTTTGAGGCGCCTCAACAGTGGTGTGCACGAGCGCGCTACACAGGGACACCATGGCACGAATCCATGTCTCTTGGGAGCAGCGTGCGCGTGTCTGAACGTGCGCAAGTTATCGCGGTTCTAATGGCGCAGCGCGTAAGTGCTAGCTGGACTCGCGTCCCCGCTGAGTCTGACCCCCCCGCGTTACGGGCAGGCTCTAGACCAGTCCCTGAGGGAGCAGTGATGACACACCGAATCTCGGATACTGTCTGCTTCGCTTCAAAAATCACCATTTCCGGGGTGGACGATGAAATATACCGACATTCTAGCTCAATCTGAAGCATACCATCTAGCGAAATTGCAACAAGTTGGAGACTCAATAAACTATTAACTAAATCGGAATGCAGGTCTCGCGATAGTTATTGGTACAGTTAAGAAAGACATGTAGAACTCCAGAGGACAATTGCAGAGAGACTTGAGCACGGCTTTCAGACAGTCAACAGCAGGCAGCTATGCGAGACAAGCGCCGTGACTCGTGAGGTGCATATGGCGCAGCTATAGCCCATGAGAGGAGGTGTGTTGGGATGGGAGAGGGTAGGCAAGCAGCACACAGTACAGTGCACATGGGTGGCTCGGCTCGGATTGGCTCGGCTACAGAATGATTTCCTCCTGCACGCTTGTGTTGAGGGACTTGTGCGGCAGCACAATGCAGTTCACCACCACCGCTTCCTTCCCCACGGCTACATCCTCGCCTGCACGCCAGCAAAGGAGAGGAGGTGGAGTGGGGGAGAAGAAAGCAAGCGCTTGTGCCTGATTCAGCTCCATTGCACGGCAGCATTGCCATCCCCAGCACAGTCAGACCGACAACTCCCGAGTGCAGCAGAGCTTGTACTTGCCAAGGGTGTTGGCACATGCCCAACCTACCGAGCATCGTCACACGTGCCAAGAGCGGGCACACATACCAAGAATGGTGACGCCCAGACGGGACTTGAGGTCGCCGCTTCCCTGCACACGCCCCCACGGCCCCACCACCGACTTCCAGCCCACAACTGACGACACCACTATGGCGTTCTCCTGGGACGATTGGGGTGATGCACCCGGGAGCAGGCACAGAGGAAGGGGGGGAGAGGGGGGCAGGTAGAGGGCAGTGAGAAGTGAGGACACCACCACTGTGGAACAGAGCACTGCTTTTGAGTTGACTCAAAAGCGCCCCCACAGCCCCACCACCGACTTCCAGCCCACGACTGACGACACCACTATGGCGTTCTCCTGGGGCGAGTGGGGCGATGCACAGGGGAGAGGGCACGAGGGGAGGAGGCAAGGGGGAGGTAGGGGGGCAGGCAGGGGAGCAGTGAGAAACAAGGACTAGAAGGGCACTTGCTGGAGTGGGAGAGGAAGGAGGGAAAGAGCGGGAGAGGGCATAAGCCCACAGGGGATGGATGCAGTGGGACTGACCTTGACCTCGACCTCGTCCAGGATGATGCAGTCCTTCAAGCGCACGCCCGCTCCAATGCGCACGTTCGCTGCGATCGACACGTTCGGACCCACCTGCAGGGGGCAGGGTGATCGAGGGAGGGAGGGAGGGAGGGAGGGAGCGAGGGAGGGAAGGGGGAGCGAGGGAGCGAGGGAGGGAAGGAGGGAGGGAGGGAAGGAAGGAATGAGCGGTTGGTAGGGTACGAGTGGGGTGGGGAGACAGCAGAAAAGGCGTCACAATTACAACAAACCCGCTCTTCGTCCCTTCACTCCACCTATCCTTCTCCCCTTCCTCCTCTTTCTCCATCCTTTCCACCCCACCCTTCTCTCACTCACTGCCCCCCCTCCCATTCCCCCTCGCTCCCTCCCTTCCTGCATCCCACCACCTCTCCCCCTGCCTTGCACCCTACCTTGGCGGTGGGGTGCACTTTAGCGGAGGGGTGGATGAAGCAGTCGCCGATGATGGCGGGGCCGCCAGGCGTGGAGGGAGCCAGCAGCTGCGGGCTGGTCTGCCGGTAGTACGTCAGGTACAGCTGCGAGCAGCGCAGGGCAAGCCTGGTGTTGGGGAAGAGGCGGGGGGGGGGGGGATTGGGAACGAGGGGAAAAAATGGGGGAAGAGACAGAGGTGGCGTGGAGGGAGCCAGCAGCTGAGGGCTGGTCTGCTGGTAGTACGCCAGGTACCAGAGGAAGTAGTAGTCGCTGAGACGTCATAGGAGCTATGTGTCAGTGGCTGCGGTGTGGGATGGTGATGTGAAGGAAAGTAAGGGTAATGCAGCAATGGCCTTAGAGACTTGTGTTGGGAGGAGGGAAGAGAGGCCGGAGGGAGGAAAACGGGAAAGAGGAAAAGGTACCAGCATGAGGAAAGAGTGAAAATCAGAACGAGACCAAGGGGAGAGGAAAAAGAGGGCAGCGGGATATGGAAGAGATTCGAGAGCAGAGGTCGCTCTTTCTCCTTCCACCATTCCACCCATGTCTCCACACCCTTGTTTTGAGGCGCCTCAAAACTGTCCTTCCTCCCTTCCACCCATGCGCCCACACCCTTCCTCCTCACCTCTGTCCCCCCCCTTCCCCTCCCCCCCCTCCCCCCACCCCTCTCCCAGTAACCCCCTTTCTTCTCACCCGGGCGTCTTGATCTGCTCCCAGAAGTCATCTGTCTCGAATGCATACAGCTGCTTCTTCCCTGCCTGCTTTGAAAACACGTGCTGGTCCAGCCGCACATAGTTCTCTGTGGCGGGGGGCGGGGAGGGGTAGGGCGGGGGTTGGTGGGGTTGGGGGGAGGGGGGGAGGGGAGACGGGGTTATGAATGGATCCCTTCTTCCCCGCCTGCTTAGAGAACACTTGCTGGTCCAGCCGCATGTAGTTCACTGCAGCAAGGGCGCGGAGAGAGCAGGAGGGAAGGAAGGGGGGGGGAGGTAAGGAAAGAAAGAAACTGGGTTTTTTGGCTTAATCCCTTCCACGCCTGCTTTGAAAACAGGGTGCTGGTCCAGCCAGACACAGTTGTCCGCGGCAGGAATATGGCGAATGGAAGGCCGGCGAAAGGAAGAGAAAGGGGAGGGAGGGAAAGGAAAGGAGGGGCACAGGGAACGGGGATGAGGTTCCGCGAATTGATCTGGGTGGAGACCGATTAGGGAGCATGGCTAAATCAGACTAGATTAGAATTTCCGCTCCATCTCACGTGTAGACACCTCCAATCCCCCCCAAATCATGCGTCTCTTACCCCTGTCGCCCTCGGCGATGGCTGCTTTGATCATGTCCATGATGGCAGGGCGGAACACATAGATGCCACAGTTGGCAGTGTCACAAGTAGCAGCGCCACTTGGGCATACGCCCTTTGCAGCCAACCTGCCTACCTGACAGAAGACTCTACTAGGTCTGGCTCTTCTTACCCCCGTCTCCCTCGGCGATGGCTGCTTTGATCATGTCCATGATGGCAGGGCGGAACACATACACGCCACAGTTGATGCGGTCACTCACCTGTCACGACATGAACGCACATGCACATGCACATGCACATGCACATGCACACACACGCAAACACGAGCAATATGAAGAAAACGCGTGGAGATGTGTTTACCGTGTGTGAGAGTGCATGTGACTGTACTGTACGTACGTACGTGTGTGGGTGTGTGCGTGCGTGCGTGCATGCGTGCGCATGTCTGTGTGACCAAGGAAAAAGGCGGGGTTCATCTGTGAGAATCTGCATGCATGTGCCAGCCGGTCCTGTGCAGTGCTGAGCACTGTGCCTAGTGCGATGCGAATGTGCATGCACGTACAAACGTCTCGGGCTTCTCAGCATAATGCAGAATCTCCTTGGTCTCTGAATCAGCCACCAGCTCGCCAAAGTCACTCGCAGTGTCTGGCGCCACCTGGGAACCGAAAGGAGGGCGAAGGTATGCATGAGCATGAGTGAGCATGCTTTTGAGTTGGCACAGAACAGTCATGCACAGGTGAGCAGTGGCCATGGAGGGAGAGGATATTCGAGTGCAGCAGAGCGGAGGCATACAAGGAAGAGGACGCTTTCGAATACCCTATCCTGCCACTCAATCAAATCATGGCGTCTGCGAGGCACAGCAATTTACACTTCAGTTGCAACTGGCCCTCAAAAGGGCTCAAACAGGGCATGGTTCTTCAAGGTAAACACGCAAGTGAACAGCATCGCCAACGAATGTGCCGCACGAAGAGTTGCGAGGCGACAGCGAGGGCGGGGTACGAGCAGAGAGGGCATGGTGCGAGAACAAGTGGCGAGCAGGCTTACCTTGCGGCAGAGCAGAGTGCCCACACCACCGTGCTTCTTGTGCGAGTCTGCACGTGAGAGGAAGACCAAGGGAGGATACTCGGTGAGGGAAGCGTTGGTTGGTGATGCACGTGCTTTGAGAGGCCTTGAAGCACAGTTATGGGGTGCATACAGAGCATTGGCTGGAAGCTATCGTGTGTGCATCGAGACATTATGTGAAAGAGACCGCGTGTACGGAGGACTCGAGGAGAGGAGAGGAGAGGAGAGGAGAGGAGAGGAAGAGCACGGCAGGAGGGAAGCAGCAGCAGGATCCAACGGGCAAGGTCTCGCTCTCTTTCACATACCGAGCATGGGAGCCAGGGGAAAGGTGGAGCAGACATCGCAGTTGATCACAAAGATGTGGTCCTGCGGGTTGAGCGGGGGAGGCGAAGGGGGGACAGGGAGG
Source organism: Closterium sp. NIES-67 (assembly GCA_027943415.1). Classification (NCBI taxonomy): domain Eukaryota; kingdom Viridiplantae; phylum Streptophyta; class Zygnematophyceae; order Desmidiales; family Closteriaceae; genus Closterium; species Closterium sp. NIES-67. The sequence continues at coordinate 18,033 of BQMB01001848.1, forward strand.
AACGACAGAGGGGGAGGGGGACAACGGAGGGGGACAACAGAGGGGGACAATGGAGGGGGACAACGGAGGGGGACAACGGAGGGGGACAACGGAGGGGGACAACGGAGGGGGACAACGGAGGGGGACAACGGAGGGGGAGAACGGAGGGGGACAACGGAGGGGGACAACGGAGGGGGAAAAGAGGGGGATAACAGAGGGGGATAACAGGGACGAAGGAAAGGGGTGAAAGGCTTAAGAGGCAACGCATGCATGACGCCTCTGGTACTGCACATAGCGGCGCCGCACTCAGGACATGGCCTCAAGAGAACAGCAGCATCCCGAGACTTCATCCAGCCAGCAGCCTGTCCCCACGATCGTGGGTGAATGCTCTCTGCTGGTCACTTCATTGGGTGGGTCACCTGGATCGGACGCCCAACACGGACACCACCACACCACTCCACTCCAGACGATGCCCGCACCAGACATTGACCCATCACTGACCCACCTATCATTGACCCATCACTGACCCACCTATCATTGACCCATCACTGACCCACCCACCACACATCGCCCCACCACACATACCCCTCCTATGGCACCACACACTGCTCCACAACACGCCAGCCCACGACACGCCAACCCACCACACGCCAACCGACCACACATGCACACAGTCGCACACGCACGCACACGCACACGCACACGCATTGGCCTGCCCAGCACACAATGGAAGAGCCAGCACGGCGTGGCACTGACCGGGTCGTCCTGCAGGATGGTGTTGCGGAAGTGGTACAGCCCTCCCGCTGACCCGTGCGACTTGTCCTCGCGCAGGTACCTGGCGGGGGGAGAGGGGGGGAGGGGGGAAGAAAGGGGGAGGGAGAGGAGTTTGGGAACAAGACGGGAGGGGGGCGAGGGCACGGCAGGGGACGGGTTGAGGGGAACGGGAGGGGATGGGACGAGATACAGCCGTCCTGCTGACCCGTGCGACTTGCCCTCGCGCAGGTACTGTGGGGGGGAGAGGGGGGGGTGGGGTGGAGGGGGCGGGGGGGAGGAAGGGACACGAGGGGAGGGGGACGAGGGCACAGGAGCGAGATGAAATACGAGGAACAGGAATGGATAGGGCGAGAGGTACAGTGCAGCCCTCTTGCTGACCCGTGGGACTTGGCCTTGTCGTCCTTGCACACGAAACATTCACGGGAAGGGAGGGGAGAGGAGGGCGCACGAGGGACAACGTAGAAAGAAGGGCGAGCAGCGCAGGAGCCGATGGGATACGGAAAGGGGCATGGGGGGAGAGGATGGTGGATTGAGTGAGAAAGGGGATGGTTGACTGGAAGAGAGGGTAGGACGTCAGAGATTAGAGGGCAGGCGAGCAGCCAATCAGAAGGGGAACGCGGAGCTGATGGACCTCGCTGAGCCTGATACCGCCACCACCGTACCCCTCCCTCCTCGCCTGGTGGACCTTGTGTACACACACACACACACACACACACACACACACACACACACACACACACACACACATATATATATATATATATATGAGTGTGTGACAGGCCTTGCACTCAACGCCAGACCTGGCAACAGACCTGGTGGCCAGCATACGCACACCTGAACGGCAGCATGCACCCACCAGATAGGGACTCGGTCGGTACACACCAGATGGGGTTGCATGTTAGGCGCGCGCACCTGATGGGGACGCGCAGCTCGGCGGAGAGCGAGGAGATGAAGGGCGTGAACTCCTTCTCCTCGAAGAACCCGATCACGAACACGTTCACCAGGTTCGGAATCTGACCCGCCGGGGAGCAGCGGATCAGCAGCGCCCACGGGCATGTCAGTCAGGGTTGGGAGGCACGCGCACAAGGGGGACGGAGAGGGAGAGGAGAGGCAGAGGGAGAGGAAGAGGGAGAGGGAGAGGGAGAGGGGATGGAAGACGTAGATTAATTTCTGTGGGCGCAGCAGGAGAGAGATCGGGCTGTTCGGACCCAGGGGACGAGGTGAAGGACGGCTAGACGCGAAAACGGGACGGTATGGGGGGGGGGGGGGCGCCGAGAGGGGGCGAAACGGGACGGGTTGAGGGTGAGAGAGAAAGAGTTGGAGGAGGGAGGAGGGGAAGGTGGGAAGGTGGGTAGAACATTGAGGGCGGTATGCGGGAGAGCGACGAAGTCTGTTACTTGAAGACGTCTGAGAACCGAGCGCAGGGGAGGTGGTGCAGGAATTTCCGAAGTGCTCGTTGGGAGGCGTGGAGGTGGTGGTGGACCATGGGCTTGCCGCCAGTCAATTCAGTCGAGTCAAAAGCGTGTGAAAACAAGAGGCGCATGGGAGTGCTGAATTACCTGTTGGCAGGCGTGGATGGGGTGGTGGACCATGGGCTTGCCGGCCAGCGGGAAGAGCGGCTTAGGCACGTTCAGAGTGAGCGGCCGGAAGCGGGTTCCTGGAAGGGGACGCGGAAGGGGGCGCGGAAGGGGGCGCGGAAGGGGGCGCGGAAGGGGGCGCGGAAGGGTACGAGGAAGGGTACGAGGAAGGGTACAGGCAAATGGGTAACGCGGGAAGGACGCAGAGGACAAGGAAGGTTGGACTGTGGGTGTTTCTAGGCAGGTCAAAATTCGGATCACGGGACTGCTGGCACGGATGAGGCCCCCAAAGCACCATGGTTGGATGCTGAACCAGGGGAAGGGGAAGGGAGAGGATGCGGAATTAAGAGTTGGAAGGCAGACAGTACGGATAGATCAGGATGCGGTCAGCCACGAATTGCTGTCCATAACAAGGCTTATTGCGTGAATGGCAGAGGCACGTACGAACCAATCAACGGCAGCGATGTGAATCTCGATTCGGTCGGGAAACGGAAAACTTCGTGCGATCTATTCAGGGACCTTACTTGTAGACCAGGAGAGAAGTAACGTGGTAGGCGTCGCAAAACAGGGATCATGCATGTCGGAGTGAGGCAACACGGCTAGATGAGAGAGATCGCAAAGCGGTGTCACGGACCGGGCCGTTCTTAACTGGAGAAACTGGACACTAATTGTACAGCGTGGCATCCTGAAGACATGAGCTTGATAAAGATGTAGCACAATGGACAAACAGGAAGCTGCATATGCTGTGCACAACGATCGTGTAAAAAACTGGTTCTTTGGGATTTTTACGTCGAAAATTGTTGGAATGTGCTGACTGAAGGGGGATGGAGTTCACGTAGTGAGGGGCAAAAGGCACACTGTTTTCGTCTTTCAAGACGGCGGTGATCGTACAATGCGACTTACTATCTCACCCCCGATACTCTCGTACAGCTTACCAGTTGTGGGACCGCCAACAAGAATGACGGCAATTGTCTTGTCCGCCATGGCGCCTTCGTCTCGCGATATCTAAGCGCGGAACTGAAGATCACGAGCCCGCACAAGGGAAACACGACAAGACAATGTTTCCAGGACTGCGGGTCCACCAGTCTTCGCGAGAGCCGAAGCGACAAGAGGATGAGAGTCACCCCTTGATGGCCTTGGTGAAATCCCGTAATTGACCAGCAGCAGCAAGAAAACCAGGCTCTAAAATCTGCAATGGAAGGAACCGAAGGAAATGGATCCAGCCCAATTCCACCAAACGGATGCCTGGAGGTAGAAATTTTCTGCAGGTTGGTGGTTGGTGTCGGGTAGATGCGAGGGCTGGAGTTCGGTCAAGCAAGTTTGGGTTGGGTTAAAGGTACTCAGAGAAGGGTGGTGAGGGTAAAGGAGTGAGCATTGAAGGAGGAGGGGGTGTTGGGGGGGCAAGCGGAAAACAGGGATGAAGGTCGGAAGGAAAGCTGGGCTGGGTGGGTGAGCCAGCAGGACGCGGAGGATGATGGAAGGAGAGCAAACCTGGGAGGGTAACCTGAGATCTAGAAACCAGCTTTGTCCAGGCTCCCTGACGAGCTGCCCCAAACTTCAGTTGTTCTGGTTTCCTGCTGTACTTTTATGATGTGCCTAAAACCAGCTTCAGAACAACAACTAGGAATTACCAAACAGATTTGCTCAAGCTATCGTAAATATTAGCACTGTCTATCGTAGTCCTCTGCATTTAGTCTCCGCGTAAGCTCTGTATATGAGACCTACCTAGGAGTAGCCCCGAAAACAAAACATTAACAGCAGCAATCACTCTTTCGAAACATGCAACTGCCAAATATTCTTGACATGCCAGATATTCGCCCAAGGGGAATTTTGCCTTGTCCTTGTGAGGTATCTGGCCACCCACACCACCTGTATGGTCCACGTGGTTTTGCCACGTAAGTAATTCAGCGGCCAGTAACTGCCGTCAGTTACAGGCTGTGGGGCATCGCCACCAGCTGGAACTTCTCACCTGTTCACATTCTCAGAATTTGGAGGGTTCATCTCGGTTCCAGGGCAAACTAGATGCTGAATTATGGCATAAGAGAATTGACTAAATCTTGCAACACATGCAATTCTATGGTACAAAACAATCATGAAACCAAGAGATCTGAACCTAGAAGGAAACCATTATTTCTAAAACAACCAAGGAGAACTGAAGTGGGGAGTGAACTGAAAACGCCAAGGTAAAGCCCAATTTGATGCAACGTACCTGTATGTTACTACTCAGTAACCTCCCAACATGGAGAAAAACACTGAACAATGCCTTCTGACGTCTTGAACATAGGACGGCACCTTCACAATGTAAAGTACATCCAGCAATGTACAGTGCTACTTGTCAATCAAGCGCTGCCTGGGCAGATGGGGCAGCCGCAGCCTCCTCGACATCCTCATCGCTTGACACTAGCCCCTCTTTCTGCCCCTCAGCCACACTCGGCAAACTACCATCCCCTGCTCCCTCTGTTTTCTGCTTCTTCCGCTTCTCTTTCTTCTTTTGCCGTTTCGCTCGCTTCTTTGCTGTTCGCTCCTCTGCTTCCTTCAGCCGCTCTTCCCTGGACGCCAAGTGGGAGGAGTGGCACAAGTAGCACGCATGTTATTGGCACCAGTGCACATGGAAACAGGTCATTGGAAAACTAGCAGAAAATAAAGAAGCAGCGCCAGGGAGATTGACCAAGCATAGCCACTCTTTCAGCAAAGTAATGCAGAAAACCAAAAACTAGGGAACAACATCAGAGGACAAAAATATAAAAATTTAAAAGATGTACACCATGTCGTTTGTGCCATGCAATGCCTCTCTGGATGAACATGACATATGTCGAGCGGCAGTGCGCATTGACCTGCGTTGTTGGAAGCGCCTCTCCTCCATGCGCTTGTTGTAGTCTGCCTCCATTCGCATCAGCCGGTCCTGCTCATGCCGCCGCATGGCACGGTACTGCTCATGCGCACACATACATACACACACGTACACACGCATACACACATGCAAACATGGACTCATGAATGTACATGAAACATGCCATTCCATTTGAGCAAGCACGTGCATGAGCACATGCATATCCATCCAAGTTCACACACAATCAGAGAGGGAGAAGAAAGGCTTGTAGTAATGAATTATCACACAGTTGGCCCTCAGGTTAGCCCTCAGGTTCGCCCTCGGTCGGAATGCATAAGGAGCAGAACGGCATGCACGGTTCAAAGTGGCATGCAGACAACAGAAGGGCACACACACACACACACACACACACACACACACACACACACACACACACACACACACACACACACAGGAACCCAATTGCAAACGATGTCTTGGCAATCTGCTGAGGGAATCGTGCAGCTCTAATCAGCAAGGGTCCGGGTTAGGAAACCAACGCAAGCCGGGATTTACTCGGAAAGTAAACCCCAAGGACTGAGGGTCACCGCGCGGCTGGGCCCAGCAACAGCTGTGGCCAGGGCCAGCAACAACTGTAAGCTGGTCCCATCTGGTTCAGCCCAGCCTGACGCCCACTCTCCTCTCCCGCGCATCTCTCCTCTCCCGCGCATCTCTCCTCTCCCGCGCATCTCTCCTCTCCCGTGCATCTCTCCTCTCCCGTGCATCTCTCCTCTCCCGCGCATCTCTCCTCTTCCTAGCTGGCCAGGACCTCAAGCCGCATACACTCGCTACTTGCTGAACCTACTCCCAACCACTGGTGCGGTGCGCACTGGAATTATGTCCAACCATTATGTCCGAGGATCAGCCTCAATTATGTGCCAGGACCTCAAGCCGCATACACTCGCAACACAACCACCCCGATGAATTGCACCCAGACATAAATACTGCATGACAACTGTCAGGGTGCGGCCAACTTAGTAGAGGCATTTGGGAGGAGGAAGTCGGCTGCTCTACGCTTCTGGCTCGCGTGAGCCCTCCCCACTTTTGCCCTGCGCCGTCAAAGCTTCCTCCTCCGCTTCACCCTCCCCTTCTCCGTTTCCTCCCCCTTCCCTTTCCCCTTCCCTTCCCGCGCACCTGGTGAAAGTCTCCGCTTCCGCTGCCCGCGGAGCTTCCGCTGGTGCTGGTGATGCGCAGCGGCACGCACTCTGAGATGCGCTGAAGCTTCACCTCGTACGGCTCCTCCTCCACGTCACCCTTGGGATCCTCGCGCTTCTGCTCGACGATGTCGGGCAACGCGACTATTTGCGTGTTGCCGTCCGTGAAGGTCTGCGACGTCGTGTACCGAGGCATGGCTGTGAAATTGGCGAATTAAGATTGGCGAAATTTTACGGAGCCGAGAGGTACGATGGCGGGCGGGTGAATGGTAACAAAACGGGACGATAGCTATTAGCCCGAAAATAAGGGTGGTGGTGGAGTTTACGTCAAGATGATTGCTACTGGGGGGCGACTCCCAAGGGAAGCGTGACAAGGAGAACACGCCTCAAAACTGGATGATCGTTCTTGTCACCAATCCGCCCGCGTTTCAGGCTCGTCCGTTAAGTTCCTTGTTTATCCTTGTGATATTCGGTATATATTGTAAGCATGTTGGTGTCCAAATGTTCTTACCTATAGAAGAGGTTTATGATAAAATCAGACAAAAAAAAACACTAATAAGCATGATACACACAATACAACAACAAAGGCGAAGGCGAAATGTCAAACAAGTGAGCTAGGTGTAGCACGTGCATGGCCGTACTAGGTGCGTTTGATATGGGCATGGTCACTGTAGGAAGGGAGAAGTAACGAGGAGCTGGAGGTGGGTGTGCAAAGCGAGGATTCGTGGCTGGGTCAAGGGACATAGGTAGAACAGAGGGTATAAAAATCAGGATAAGTCGCGACTAATCCTAGTGACAAGCTGTTAGATGGAGAGAGGGGGGGAAGAACCAGGGGTGTGTAGGGGGAGAGATAAGTGCAGTTGGGTTGGGTGCTGGGCAGTTGGGTGCGGCGGAGCAGCTGGGTGCGACGAAACATGTGGGCAGGATGGAGTGGATGAGCTGCACTCTGTAGCATTCCAGGGTTGGCACCGACAGCTGCCATCTCGCTGCAGGCAACGTCAGCATCCCACGCTGTAACACCACCACGGCTCAACAAATCGTCACATGGTGACAACAGCAGGGGCCCTCATTGCGGCCTTGACTTTACTACCACCCTTGGATGCACCCCCGCCACCCCCACCTCCTCCGCCCCCTCCCCAGGTGGCTCCAACGGGTGCTGGCGCCACCTTACCAGCCTGGTGCGTAGGTCCAGGTGCCGCGCCGTCCACGGGCATGTCGCCATGCAGCTGGGAGAGGGGGGGGAGGGGGGGAGAGGGAGAGGAAGAGGGGAGACGGGAGGCGGGAGAGGGGAGAGATGAGAGGGGAGAGTGGAGAGGGGAGAATGGAGAGGGGAGAGTGGAGAGGGGAGAATGGAGAGGGGAGAGTGGAGAGGGAAGAGGATTGAGGGGTAAGGGGTTAGGGGAGGGAGGGGAAGGAGGATTCTGTGGGGCGTGTGGGAGAGGGTAGAGGCTGTGACAGGCGGGCAGGAGGAGTGCACTGGCCGGCCACCCTCCATGTGCAAGAAGGCGTGTCATGGAGGGAATACGGCACGTTTCAGGGATCCATGACAGGTAAATGCAGGCAAGCCTCCGCGCGCAGTCATGCCACCGTGATTCCTGGTGGACGCCCCACATTCCCCTGCACTCCACGCCAGTCGCCCCAAAACACAAATGAGAAGGTGAATAAAAACACCCAAGAACCGACCTTAACCTCTTAAACCCAAGGCCCGGTCGCCCCGCCGTCTCATCTCCACCGCTTCCCAATCCTCGAAAACCCGCTCACTCTTCCCCCCCTTATCGACAGTCCCCCTCAACCCACTTACCCCTGCCTCGGCAATCTCTTGCATGAGAGCGCAGGGGTTGCAGCAGCAGTGCGCGCAGCAGTCCCCCACGCGCCCCAGAGGGGCCTGGGGCAAGCTGTAGCGCTCCCTCACTCGCCCTCGCAGCAGGGAGGTGTACACCTGCAGGAGGAGAAGGCAGGGGAGACAAAGAGACCAAGGAGAGAGGTGGAAGGAAGGTAGGGAGAATGGGTTATCAGACTAGGTGCCTTGACAGATTAAGGAGGGGCCTGGCCTGGGGCAAGCAGTAGCGCTCCCTCACTGTCCTCGCAGCACGGAGGCGATGGGTACGGAGATTATGGGAGGTGTACATCTGCAGAGGGAGAGGGTACGGAGATGGAGGCGATTATGACTAGGTGTTTCGACAGCGCAAGGAGGGAGAGGGTGAGGGGAAGCGGACGAGGGTTGAAGGAAGCAGAGTAGGCGGGCGTGGAGGTAAGGAGGGGTGTGGAGGACTAGGAGGGAACTGGGAGGGAACAAGTCAAGATGGGTGAGAGTGGTGAGACGAGAAGAGAGCGAGGAGACACGATGCGAGAAGAGTGCGAAGAGAAACGATGCGAGAAGAGAGCGAGGAGACACGATGCGAGAAGAGTGCGAAGAGAAACGATGCGAGAAGAGTGCGAGGAGAAACGATGCGAGAAGAGTGCGAGGAGACACGATGCGAGAAGAGTGCGAGGAGACACGATGCGAGAAGAGAGTGAAGAGGAAAGATGCGAGAAGAGTGCGAGGAGAAACGAAGAGGAGTGGAAGCAGACGCGGTTGTGCTTGAAAGAGAGCTCTGAGAGACCGACCGTTGAGAAAGGTAGAGTTGCGAGAGCGAGCGCTGAAGGGAGGGCTGACGTGGCAGGAGAGGAAGCAAGAAAGGAAGCAGGAGAGGAGGCAGGAGAGGAGGCAGGAGAGGAGGGAGCACAGCAGCGCGCCGGCAGCAGCAGCAGCAGCAGGGGGAGCAGCCACTGAGGAGCTCTAGCCATGTGACAGAACGATGCGTCTGTTTTAAGCACTGCGGGTCCAGCAAAGCTCGAGAGTCGGGGCTTACGTGGCAGGAGAGGAAGCAGGAGAGGAGGGAGTAGAGCAGCGCGCCCGCAGCAGGGGTGGAGGAGGAGACGGGGTCGAGCGCGTGGGCGAGCCGACCGACGGACACGCAGGGGCAGAAGCAGGCTTCCATGCAGAGGCAGGGATGCACGTGGCACGGCGCTGCGAGGAGAGACACGGACCACGTGGGCTGCTGGGGATTGGGGGGGGGGGGAAAGGGAGAGGGTTGTTTGGGGGGGGGGGGAGCATGTAGGATTTGAGTAAAGTCAAGCTGGCAGAAGCAGGCTTCCACGCAGAGGCAGGGATGCACGTGGCATGGCGCTGCGAGGAGAGACACGGACCACGTGGGCTGCTGGAGATAAGGGGGCGGAGGAAGAGAGGGGAGGAAAGAGGGAGGGAAGAAAGGAGAGCAGGGTAGGGGTGGTGGGAGGGAGTTGAGGGCGAGGCGAGGTGACTGTTGAGATGATCTTTGAGGCTCCTCAAAAATAGACTCCTCACGCATGGGGTGGTGGGAGGGAGTCGAGGGCGAGGTGAGGTGACAGCTGAGATGATTGCGAGAGAAGGAAAGGGTAGGTCGCAGATTGAGGAGGGCTGTGTTCCTAATAAGAGCGTAAAGCTAAGAACACCCCCGGCCTGCTGAAGGCGTACCTTAGGTGCTCGTGCTTCTCTTTCATTCAGGACGCCCGTCTTGTGCGCAATGCTCTCACTGTGCATCGCCCTTCCCTTTCCGCCACTGCCAGCACCAACACCACCAGCCGCATCAGCAGCACCAGCAGCAGCGGCAGCAGCGGCAGCAGCAGGAAGGGGAGGAGGCGCCCAAGTAGCATACCCCACACTGCCACTCCCGTGGCTCTCCTCCGCCTTCCGCCCCCACCGGCCCAGCGCCTGCCACTGCTCCCAGATCGTCGTTCCCCCTCCGCCTCCCCCTCCCCCCGCGGCGTCCTCCGCGCAGGGCGAGCCCGCGCTCAGGCTGCGCTGGAGCGGGGACGATTTCGGCCGCTGCCACGGCACCGAGGAAACTGGAATAGGGTTACCATCCCCCGACGGTACACGTGTCACCTTGCCATGACTGCTTCCCGCCACACCATGAAACGCCCCCGAAGGCCCTCCCGCTCCCCCTCCCGCTCCCCCTCCCCCTCGCCACGGGGAACCGACCTCCCCCCAGTTCTCGTTGCGCATCCTCCCCTGACGCGCGTCCTCGGTCGCGGGGGACGCGGTGGGCGGCGCGCCGTCGCCGTCGGACCGGCTTTTGGGGAGGTGCGTGAAACCTGGCGACACGGCGGGCATATGCGACGCGTACGGCCAGTGGACGAGCGACGGCGGAAGCGTATGCGGAAGCCCAGTCGACGACGACGAGTGCAGCGACGGATTCCCTTCCGACATTCCCCGCACCAGCGCGCGCTGTTGCGCGAAAGCTCCGCTTCCGCTTCCGCCTCCGCCTCCGCCTCCTGCGCCGCCGCCAGAGTAAGCGGCGGAGCGCGCCGCAAGCTCGCGCGGCGGAATGACGATGCAGGGGAGGTTCAAGGGGAGCGGGGAGATCGGGGAGAGCGGGGAAACGGGCCCAGAGGGGACGACCAGCGGCGGAGTAGCTCCGCGGGGTTCCGCAACCACCTCCGCCTGCGAGTCGCCTGTCCGCTGCGGCTGTTGCGTTGGATACTTCGAGCCCGGGCCCATTATAGTTCAGCGGCTAGCGAGGTGACTGCGGCAGAGATGTGAAGAGGTGTATGACTAACGCTTAATGGTGGGGTACGCTAATCGGATATGCTAATCGAAAATGCTAATCGGATACTACTACTACTGGTGGTAGTGGTATGGTCATACGACTTACTGCAGCTCGCAACTACTAGTGCCTTCTGCTGGAGTTTGTCTTTGTAGAAGCGTCGGAAGCGCGCAATGATTAGTTCTAGGGCGGTGCGCGTATGCGCGGACGGTGAGGAAGTCGGTTGTCCAGTTTATCTGCCGGCGGTGGCTGGAAGGAGTAGCGGGGTGAGTGCTTTCTGCAGATGCAGTCTTGACTGGCGTTCTGTTTCGCTAGTAGCAGTCACGCTGGCGCCATGGACAGACACCACCAGCACCGGCAAGTCAGCGGTAGCAGCAGCAGCGGCGGTAGCAGAAAGGCGGCACGATTCGTGGCGACTCACGTTTGGCCCGATCTGGTTCTTTTAGATTCTTCGAGTCCTCGAGGCCTAGAGTCCATCTCACTGATCCTCCGCTGGTCCTAGACTCGGCGACTGACGCTTTTGAGAAGTTTTCCTGGTGCTGTGCTGCGGTCTCTTACTACGGCGGCTGCGGCGGCAGCAGGGGGCTACAGGGGGTGGCTAGCTACTGCGATGGTGTACTAGTAAGGCCGTCTGGGGCGGCTGCTGCTACGGAGTAGTAGTAGTACAATAGGTGGAATGTTTTCTCCTGAATGCGAGACCGACTATTTCGCGGTAAGGGACGGAACGGAGGGACCATCTAGGGCGAAGGAGGAAGTCTGTTGAGCTGCTGGGGCGAGCAGGTGCAGTACTGTATTCGGTGCAGTGGTGTACAGTGGAGTATCTGGTTACATCTGGGGTGTAGACGGGCTATGTCTGACCTGGGTCAACGTCCCCCCGACGAGTCAGTGACGACCGTTCACTCTCATGCACCGATGGCTGCCCTGGTTTTCTCATGTACGTAGATACCTGTAATGCGTTTTACTACAGAAATCCATTGCTGTGGAGCTCGGCTGCTTGTCTTTCGCTTGCTCACTTTTCTGAGCTCCGCTGCATTCTACATTTGCCGCACGAGGAGAGGAGCATTCGGTTCGGTTCGGTGTCTTCCTGCCGCAATCTGGAGGTGAAGGACCACCTGGAGGCCGTTTGATAGGTATGGCGCGAAAGGGGTGGGCGGTTTGAATCGCCAGCACAGCACCTGGGGAGGAATTCCTTTGTTCGCCTGTAGAATTCGGCGGGAGGGTACTTCTATTAAGCCCACAATGGAACAAGAAGGCTTCTGCTTCGGTTGGAGCGACGCTTAACTGTTTGTTTATCGGTCGAATGGGATTACTCGCAATTGTTGTTGTCCATCAGCGCGGTGACATTTCCGTGTCGGCGTGGACGGGGGGCAGGGTTGCCCAGCCAATTTGTCGGCAGGAGGTTGAGGTATGGAGGGGAGGGAGATGCTTTTTGGCGCCAAACCCGGGCAAGCACGCAGCCAAGCCCTGCTGGACCCAGGCGACGTCACATCAGTCGAGGGGAGAGGCCAGCGAGGTTCCAGGCAGTCACACACATCTCAGGTCAGAAGTCAGGAGAAGAACCGAATGGAAAGCGTGCAATCCCGTGCGCACACTTGGCAGCCGGCGGCAGGTCAGAACCACCTGGAGAATCTGAAGAGTTGGCCGCCGTTGACTAGCTTCAGCGATACACAAGCACTTTTGGACTTGCTGGGGTTACCGTTCATGTGCGAAATGTGACGACATAGGACTGCTGGAGTAACGACTGATTGCGACGGTCGTTTCAAGTCGGTTTGGAATGCTGCTGCTGACAATGGAACGACGAGGGTAGTCAATGTAATTCTGTTTCATGTAAAACCGTGGCCCAGATCAGGCTTGGTCAGGTGCCAGAGCGAGTCACAAGAAAACTTCACTGAAGGAAGCCTCGCATCCCGACCCCATTGAATGGGCATTTTGGACTCCACAGATCTTATGAGGGGGCTACATTTGTGAAGGAAGTGTGCATGGAAAACTGTGGGCTTCAATTAAGGCTCACAACAAACTGAGCTTTATTCGAGCTACCATAATTATATAAATATAAACGCATGAATAAACCCTAGTAATTGCAAAACTGATGCGAATCAATCATGTTGTGAAAGCCAATAATTTAGTACTCACTCTGCAATTCAAGTTCTGATCATCATGCGGCCAATCAGTACTCAAATTATCAAAATTAGAGAAATGAAATAGTGAGTAGAGTGAGAGTACACACAGATATACCTAAGTGTTGTACCCTCTAAGAGGCGACCCTATACAGTCTATACAAACATGACAAATACACATGTTTGACACACCCCCTAGACTGCATAAGGGGAATGTCCTAAACAAGCAGCTCAGGGCGGCACTACTAGTCCAACCTCTGAGACAAGGGTCTGAGAGACCGGTCAGAAGGAGTACAGACAAGGCAAGAACAAGAGCAGGGCGGCACTACTAGTCCAGCTACTGGGAGAGGACACAAGTCCAGTCTGAGTATACATATAAAGGACAGTACAAAGTCAAGGTCCTAGCAAGAGAGAGGCTACAGGAACTAGACCAAGCTGTACACAGTGCCGCTGATGGTCTTCAGGCGCAAGCGCCTTCGTAAAGATATCAGCCGTGTTGGCATCTGAGGCCAAGTGTACTACGCGAGCCTGACGTCGCTGCTGTAGCTCACGCAGGAGGAAGTACCGCAGCTGAATGTGCTTCGCTCTGCCCTCGAGTCGAGGCTCCTGACACAGGAGGATCATGGCCCTGTTGTCAGCGAACAGGACCGGGGCAGAGCTCGGCCGCTCACCTAAGTCAGTGAGCAAGAAGGTCAGCCAGCGGAGCTCCTGTGCCGCCATGGCACCAGCGTAGATCTAAGCCTCACAGCTGGACTGCGCAACAGACGAGGAGCGGGTAGCTCTCCACGAGACGGCACCTGAGCCAAGGCTGAAGCAGTAGCCCTGGGTGGACCTGAGTGTCTCAGCGTCGTCTGCCCACGAAGCGTCTGTGTGTCCAGTAAGGACCACTGGCCTGCGTCCTCCTAGCACTAACCCCATGCCCGATGTACTAGCAAGATAACGCAGAACCCTCTTAGCGGCAGACCAGTGCTGCGGTCGGTGTCTGCCTGTGGCCACAAAGCGAGCCAGGATGCTGAGAGGGTATGCGAGATCTGGGCGAGTGCAAGTCATCAGGTACATGAGGCAACCCACCAGCTCTGCGTAGGGGCCGCTGGGCTCTGCCAACTCCTCAGACACTGGAGCGGAGAGTCTGTGGTCTACAGGCAGAGGGGTGGGCTGTGCAGAGGAGAACTGAAGGCTGAAACTCTGAAGGACCTGGCGCACCAAGTGTGACTGAGTCAGGGTGATGGTGCGCGCAGCTCTGTCCCTGGAGATCTGCAAGCCAAGGTAGCGGCGCAGTTCTCCAAGGTCAGTGCAGGTGTGTCTCTTCAGCAGCTCTGCCTTCACGGAGGCCAGTGCGTCCCTGTCTGATGTGGCAAAGACCAGGTCGTCGACGTAAACAAGGATGTAGAACGGAGTCTGGCCAGCACGAACGAAGAGTGAAGGGTCTGCGGAAGACGGAAAGAACTGCAGGTCAGCAAGCGCAGCACGGAGAGTGTCGTGCCACTCACGGGGAGCCTGGCGCAGGCCGTAGACGGGGCGCCGCAGGAGCCACTGGGTCCCAGGAGGGAAGGTGCCAGTGAAGCCCTGAGGGCGACACAGGTAGACCTGCTCGTGTAGGCTGCCCTGAAGGAAGGCAGTGGAGAAGTCGAGGGAGTGAAGCTCGTAGTCACGCTGAGCAACTAGGTGTAACAGAACCCGAAGAGTAGTCATCTTCGGGGTCGGAGCGAAGGTCTGGAAGAAGTCCACACTCTCGCGCTGACTGAAGCCTCTAGCCACATAGCGCTCCTTGAAGACAGGCGGCTCTCCAGGAGGGCGCTTCACCTTGAAGAGCCAGCGGCCATCGACTACGTTCACCCCAGGTGGGGGAACTGCGTCGACGAAGGTGCCGGTGGATCTCCAAGATGCCATCACCTGCTCCATGGCAGCTATCCACTGCGAGGCCCAGGGTCCCGAAGTCGCCTCAGCGTAAGTGCGAGGGGTCGGGATGTCAAAAGCGTCTGGGTCACCCTCAGGGACTAGCAGCATGGAACAGAGATGGGGAGCAGCCTCGGACAGGAAAGCAAGCTCGAACAGGCGGTCCTCCAGGACGTCACTGCCAAGGGCAGGAGCACCCCCGACAGACGGAGGACAGGCAGGGTCAGAGACCAGAGCAGAGGCGTAGTCAAGGCGGCGGGTAGAGGCGAAGTCAGTGGCAGCAGCGACAAGAGCGTCAAGGCACGAGGCCGGAACAGACGGGTCGGTAACGAGAGAGGCAAGGACCCGAGGAACAAGAGGACGAGCGGCACGAAGGTAGTCAGACAGCGGGGGGGGTGCAACAACAAGGGAGGACGGAAGAGGCGACGGCAGAAGGGGAGGACGAGACGCATGGGAACGAAGCAACATAGGGTGGGAGCTCAAGACAGGCGAGGCAGGACGAGCACGGGAGGGATGGTGAGACCAGACGTGCGACGGAGGAGTCGGGTCAGGAGACAGAGGAGGAGACACAAGAGGGGAACGAGGGGGGAGACGGGCCGGGGACGAGTCCGGCGGAGGGAAAACAGGGCCGTAGACAGGAAGAGGAGGAGACGGTCAGGGAGGAACCGACGCAGGGTCGGGGGACGGAAGGCCGAGCAGGCGAAGGGCTGACACCGGCGGGGACTGCTGCTGCGGCGGCACAACGGCGACACCTGGACCGCAAGCTGCTCCTCGGGTACCACCGGCACTCTCCACACCAGCACCCCCAGAGGGACCACCCCCAGGGCTACCGGGACGAGCACCCCCAGAGTCAGCGAACGGGTACTGCGACGGCGGCGGCGGCGGCAGCGACAACGACGGCTCCAGCGGCGGCAGAGGCGGTGGAGGAGGGGACTGGGGAGGGGACTGGGGAGGGGACGCCGGGGGAGGGGCGGCCGGCGAGGACTGAACAGGAGGGCCACCAGAGTCAGAAGACTCCTCAACCGGGTCCACCGACGGAAGGGGGGTGACGTGGGACACCCCAGAGGGGGCGGGACGGGGAGGAGGAGGAGGAGGGGCAGGGACTACCGGGGAAGGAGTGACCGGGGTAACCGGGGGACCACGGTGGGGGAAGCGACGGTAGTAGGAGACGGACTCGTCAAAGGTGACGTCGCGAGAGTGAAAGAAGCAGTGAGACGGCGGGTGGTAAAAGTGCCAGTCGGACGCGTCAAGGGGAAAACCGAGGAAGACGCAGGGAAGGGTGCGGGCAGTGAGCTTGTCCGTGCCGGAGGCACAGACGTGAGCAAGGCAGCCCCAGACGTGGAACGCAGACGCGTCACTAGGAGACCCAGTCCAAAGACGGGTCGGCGAAACCTGCGGCTGCTGAGGGTGCGGCCACAAGTTAAGCTGGTGAGAAAGCGTAGCGCACAGCGAACGGCCACAGAAAATGGGGTGCACCGGCATGGATCATGGAGGTGTGAGCCACCTCCATGACCAAACCGATGCGTCGCTCAGCGACCCCATTCTGCTGTGGGGAGTCCGGTAGGGTGAACGTCTGGGTGATGCCCTCCGCACGACAAAAGCGACCAAGGACACCTGAGGCAAACTCGCCACCACGGTCTGAGTGAAGACGCAAGACAGGGAGACCGCGGTGGACACGCGCAGAGACAAGCCAGGGGATGAGAGCGCCAGGCACGTCGGCCTTGCGCTCCAGGGGAAAGACTGTGGTGTAACGAGTGAAGTCGTCGACAAGCACAAGGAAGTAGCGCTCTCGACGTGGCCCAGGGACGGGGACGGGGCCCCAGACGTCCAGGTGCAGGGTCTGCAACGGCGCGGCGGTAGGGGGAAACGAGGAGGAGTGAGGGGCACGGCGAAGCCGACCCTCGACACAAGGCGTGCAAGGTGGGGCTGGGGAGGAGGGAAACGCGGGGAGGGAACCTGGGAGACCAAGGACAAGACCGTGCTGGGACATGTGACGCAGACGCGGGAGCGCAGGGTGACCTAGGCGGTGGTGCCAAAGGAGGGTCGGGTGAGTGAGGGACCGACAGGAGCAGGCAGCAGCAACCTGGGTGAGCGCTCCAGCCGGGGGGGTCACGGTGTCCAGAGTGAAAAGGCCGGACACCGGGTCCCGGGGGAACGTGGACAGGGGGGCACCAGTGGCGGCCTCGGTACAGACAGCATACCGCTCGTGACCAGGGAACGTAGTGGTGACGCCAAGGTCCTGGAGGCAGCCGACACCAACTAGGTTCCTGGAGAACGAGGGGATATGCAGACCTGTGAGAGTGCCCGAAGGAACCGCCGGACAGGGAAGGGTGGTGGAACTGCGGGCGACTACCGGACCGCCGGAGGGGTCAGCAAGAAAAACGGCAGCAGGAACAGGAAGCGGCGTCAGGGTGGTGGAGTCGCGGAAGAAACACCGAGAAGCGCCAGAGTCCAAGGTGAAGGAAAGCGAAGCAGAGGCGTCTGGCGACGGAACGACGGCGGAAGCACCAAGACTACACAAAGCAGGTGATCCTACGCCTGACGCAGCAGGGGAGGCTAAGCTAGGCACACCTACACTAGGCAACAGTGAGTAATAAGCGGGAAGCACACTAGAGTCATAAGCATACATCACATGCAGAGCAGAAACAATGGCATCCATGTCCATATCAAAAATCTGAATCTTACGACTAAGCAAACTGTGCCAGTCCGGGAGGTCTGGCGACGGGCCGAAGCGCTGACGAAAGAGGTCGTCCAGGCGACGAAAACAGCGGGGAGTGGAGTGACCGATCTTACCGCAAACGAAGCCGCGGCGAGGACCGGTCTGGATATGGTACTGACAACGCCCGCCGCCAGATCCACCACTCGGCACACCACCACGCGCCAGGCCACCGCCAGCGCCGGGCCACCCGGGCGGGAGGACACTTGTCTGCCGCGTCTGCGACGGCTGCTGCGGCTGCTGCGGCTGCTGCAACTGCAGGGGCGGCGGCTCAGCTGGACTGGGCAGGGTCCCCTCGTCCGCTCCAGCACCAGACGACACGAACCCACCACCACCCCCTCCCGCACCCCCGCCTCCTCCACCGCGCCCAACCTTGGGGCGGCGGCCCTTCACTGAGCGGGGGCACAACCCTGAAAGATAGGGACCGGCACGACACCGCTCGCCTGGGCGATGGAGCGGTGACGGGTCTCTATCACAGTCAGGGTGTCGACAAAGTCAGTGAGGGTGAGGTCTGCGGGGTGAACACTAAGGAAGCGGTCGCGGGCGACAGCAAGGCGGTCAGGGAGGCGGGTGGCAAGCAGGTAAAGGGTAGAGGTAATGGGCGGCTGGTGGGCTCTAAGCTGTGCGTCAGTGCAGGCAGCGCGCCAGGTCTCATCTATCGAGCGCAGGTGAGCAGCGAGGTCAGAGACAGTGGGGAAAGATGCAAGGTCAGGAAAGAGCATCGGGAGGATCAGGCGACCCACCGAGGCAGCCGGAGGGGTGGAATAGCGCTTGATGACAACATCTAAGTATGCCTAAGCAGTAGTGAGGGACCTAAAGCGAGGGTGCTCGGACGGGGGAAGGGCCTTACTAATGGCAAGCTGAGCGACAGCATCGCGAGAAAGCCAGACAGAGCGCGCACGGGCAGTGGCAGCAGTGGACTCGCGCTCAGTGGGTGTGGAGTCAGCGGGCAGAATAGCAGGGGGGTCTGGGCAGGGGAGCGTACCGTCAAGGTGTGCGGAAAGCAGTTCACCATCCTGCCGCTGGCCAGTGAGTTGGCGGCGGAGGTCAGCAAGCCACGCCTCGAACTCCAGAGGCTGGCCTTCAGCGTCGAAGCGAAGCTCCGCCGCCATCAGGAGCAGTGCAGTGCGGTGCAGGGCAGTGCAGCAAGGTGGAGTGCAATGCAGTGCGGTCCAGTGCGGTGCAGGGCAGTACAGTGTGGTGCAGGGCGGTGGGGTGCGGGGCAGTACGGTGCAGGGCAGTGCAGGGCGGGGGGGGGGGGGGGGGGGGGAACCGTACCAGTGAGGAGGTAGGGGCCGAGGCAGGGACGAGCGCAGGGGCCGGGCCGGGGCAACGGGGCCGGGCGAGTGCGACGGGGCCGGGCGGGCGCGACGGAGCCGGGCGGGCGCGACGGGGCCGGGCCGGTGCGACAGGGCCGGGCGAGGGCGACGGGGCCGGGCGGGCGCGACGGGGCCGGGCTGGTGCGACGGGGCCGGGCAGGTGCGACAGGGCCGGGCGAGGGCGACGGGGCCGGGCGAGCGCGACGGGGCCGGGCTGGTGCGGCGGGGCCGGGCGGGTGCGACAGGGCCGGGCTGGTGCGACGGGGCCGGGCAAGCGGGACGGTGGCCCAGGAGGGGCGCACCGGGGCTGGGCGGGCGCGTCGAGGCCGGGCGGCTGCGACGGGGCCGGGCGGGTGCGACGTGGCCGAGCAGGTGCGACGGGGCCGGGCAGGGGGCGACGGGGCCGGGCAGGGCGCGACAGGGCCTGAAGGCTTGACGGGGCCCAGGAGGGGCGCTACGGGGCCCAGGAGGGGCGCTACGGGGCCCAGGAGGGGCGTTACGGGGCCCAGGAGGGGCATGACAGGGCCCAGGAGGGGCCCAGGAGGGGCGCGACGAGGCCCAGGAGGGGCACTACGGGGCTCAAGGAGGGCGCGACGGGGCCCCAGGAGGGGCGCTACGGGGCCCAGAGGGGGGCGCGGCGGGGCCCAGGTTGGGCGCTACGGGGCCCAGGGAGGGCGCGACGGGGCCCAGGAGGGGCGCTACAAGGCCCAGGGGGGGCGCGACGGGGCCCAGGAGGGGCGCTACGGGGCCCAGGAGGGGCGCTACGGGGCCCAGGAGGGGCGCTACGGGGCCCAGGAGGGGCGCGACGGGGCCCAGGAGGGGCGCTACGGGGCCCAGGAGGGGCGCGACGGGGCCCAGGAGGGGCGCGACGGGGCTAGGGGGGGTCGCGATGGGGCTAGGGGCACGACGGGGCGAGGAGGCACGGCGGGGCCGAGCTAGGGGGCGAGCGGAAGCGGTAGGTGGGGGGGGGGATCCTAACCTACGCGTAATACCATATCAAAATTAGAGAAATGAAATGGTGAGTAGAGTGAGAGTACACACAGATATACCTAAGTGTTGTACCCTCTAAGAGGCGACCCTATACAGTCTATACAAACATGACAAATACACATGTTTGACACAAATGACCTCGGAAATAGCGTCGCACAATGTAATATACAATGGTTTCAACTAGCTCCATCAATCTCCCATGAGTGTACTTGTTTTTTCCCATCCACATTAGTATAGTAGTAGATGTTCCATGTTCACATTGCGAGTTTCGCCATGTTATGATTTGGGAAATGTCAATGTACTATAATGGGGATACAAGCGTCCCTATTGCCATGAAAGCACAAGGTTATATAGGAGTGGACGTAATAGGGCGATGACCTCGGGACGTGGGTAGGTTCGGCAGTTGTGGCGACGCTGTCGGGCGCGACTCGAGAAAGGGTTGGGCCGAAATTGTAGGCCGAACGTGATGAGTCGAGGTGTTCGGGTGTACGCGGTAGCGGTCGATTCAGTAAGGAATGGAAATTCCTTACACTACCCCCCCCTCCTAAACGAGGCCGTAGGCATCGGAGACATTCCGACGCTGGTAATATACCGTTAGAATCGAATGTGATTCTAAGTCAGCGAGGGGCACCCAACTGTCGTCTTCAGACGTGCGATCGCGCCAGCGGACTAGGAAATCAACCATCCGACGGTTCAGCTGCGTGGTGATGCGGTGGCCGAGAATTTTCAAGGGCTCGGTCGTCGGTTCCTGCAACGGCGTCAGTTTTGGAACACCACGGTTGCGTGCAAAGTCCGATGAACTCAGGACGTAGGGTCGGAGAAGACTGACGTGGAAAGCCGGGTGATGGCGCCAATCAGCCGGAAGCCGAAGGTGGACAGTGACAGGTGTCACGAGATTGGTCACTTGAAAAGGTCCGCAGAATCGGGGTCGGAGTTTGCTTGGGATCGGCAGCCGCAAATTGCGAGTGTCGAGAAGGACAAGATCTCCCACTTTGTAAGTGACGTCGCGTCGATGTCGATCGGCTTGTCGGCTTGCGACTAGGTTAGCTTTCCGGATGGCCTCAGCTGCTTTTTCGTGAGTGGCGAGAATGTCGTCAGCAAATTTCTGGGACCGGGGCACTGGTGACTCGATGTTCGGTGTAGAGGGTACAACCGGGTCCTGTCCGTAGTTGAGGAAAAATGGTGATTGATTGGTTGTCGCTGAGGTCGCGTTATTATACGCGAATTCGAGTAGTGGAAGGGATTTCTCCCATGTCGAGGGGTCAGTAGAGGTGGTGCGAATGAGCTGCTCCATGGTTTGGTTAACGCGTTCGGTCTGCCCGTCGGTTTGTGGGTGGTAGGCGGATGAGAATTGGAGTTTGGTGCCGAATTGGTCCCACAGGTGGCGCCAAAAATTCGATGCGAATTTTGGGTCTCGGGCCGAAATAATGGCGAAGGGCAGTCTGTGCAGGCGGATGACGTTCGCGATGAACAGCTGCGCAGTTTGTTCGGCGGTGATTGTCTGTTGGCAGGCGATGAAGTGCGCCATTTTTGTGAGTCGGTCAACGACCACGAGGATGGCGTCGTTTCCGCTGGGGCTGGCCGGCAGTCCTGTCACGTAGTCCATCGTGACGTGTTGCCAGGGTCGCTCGGGTGGGTCCAACGGCTGTAGTAGTCCGGCTGCTCGCTGATGCGACGATTTCATGATCTGGCAGGCAGTGCAGGAGGACACGTACTTGCGCACGTCATCGGCCATGTTCGGCCAATAGTAATTCCGCTGCAACATCTTCGTGGTTTTATCGACGCCGAAGTGTCCTGAGGTAGGGTTGTCATGGGATTCCTGGATTAGAAGGGTACGAAGTAAATCGTAGCCTGGTACCCAAATACGAGAAGTACCACGCTTATAAAAATATGGCCCGGTGGCTGTGGTATGCTGTTGATGGATGGCTGAGCGGAAAAAGGGATCGATCTTGTAGCCGTGGGTGAATAGTC
>BQMB01001849.1:0-35000 GCA_027943415.1 Closterium sp. NIES-67
TACTTCGATTCAATATCCAACAGAATTTGAGTAGCACATCATGGGATCAAATCAATCTGCGAAGTATATTGCTATACAATATTTTGCTATAGGAGCATCATTAATCCCTTTTCTAGAACATAATGATGCTACTCGTACTCTTATGGGATCTAGTATGCAACGTCAAGCAGTTCCCTTAATACAACCTGAAAAACCCATAGTAGGAACAGGAATTGAATCTCATGTGGCATTAGATTCTGGAACCGTTCTGACTTCGTTAGAAGATGCTCATGTTCAATATGTAGATGGAAAAATATTCTTTTAATAAATAAAGATAAAGAAAAAATTAGGAGTAAACTTATTACATATGAAAGATCTAATAATGGAACTTGTATTCATCAAAAACCAGTAGTTACTATGGGAGCATCTGTTCGACAAGGACAACTCTTAGCAGATGGAGCAGCTACAGTAGGTGGAGAATTGGCATTGGGAAAAAATGTATTAGTTGCCTATATGCCATGGGAGGGATACAATTTTGAAGATGCGGTGCTAATAAGTGATCGCTTGGTACATGAAGATGTTTATACGTCTATACATATAGAGAAACACGAAATATCAGTACAAGAAACTAGTGAAGGGGTTGAAATACTTACTAGGGATATTCCGCATTTAGATAAACATCTTTTACGTCATTTAGATTCTCGTGGAATAGTTTCCATAGGTTCCTGGGTAGAAGCAGGAGATGTATTGGTAGGTAAGCTAGCTCCATTGGAATCAGAACATCTTCTACGTTCACCTGAAGGAAAATTATTACAGGCTATTTTTGGTGTTCAAGCAATTACTACTCGAGAAAGCTGTCTAAAATTACCTCCAGGTGGCGTAGGAAGAGTGATAGATGTAAGATGGGTTGAACAACAGAGTAATTTTACAGCTAGTATACATGTATATGTTTTACAAAAAAGAAAAATTCAAGTAGGTGATAAAATAGCAGGTAGACATGGGAACAAAGGTGTTGTATCCCGGATCCTTCCTCAACAAGATATGCCATATATGCAAGATGGTACTCCTATTGATATGGTTTTGAGTCCACTTGGAGTGCCATCAAGAATGAATGTAGGTCAACTTTTTGAGTGTCTTTTAGGTTTGGCTGGCAGTTGGTTAAATAAACATTATCGTATCACGCCTTTTGATGAACGATATGAACGAGAAGCATCACGCAAATTGGTTTTTTCTGAACTATATCATGCAAGAGAAAAAAGTGGTTATCCATGGTTATTTGAACCAAATAGTCCTGGAAAAAGTTGTTTATTTGATGGCAGAACAGGTGAAATTTTCGATCAACCAATTACAGTCGGCAAACCTTATGTTATGAAACTTATTCATCAAGTAGATGAAAAAATCCATGCACGTGCTAGTGGTCCATATGCGTTAGTAACCCAACAACCTCTTCGAGGCAGATCTAACAGGGGGGGACAAAGAATAGGTGAAATGGAAGTTTGGGCATTTGAAGGATTTGGTGCAGCATATATGTTACAAGAAATGTTAACAATTAAATCGGACCATGTGGTAGGACGTTCTAAAGTTCTTGGAGCGATTGTAGCTAAAGAACCTATTCCGAAACCCATGGATCCCCCAGATAGTTTCCGTTTACTTATTAGAGAACTACGTTGCTTAGGAATAGAAATTGGTCATACTATTATATCTGGAGATACTTTCCTTTTAAATCAAAAAGTCATTTAAATAGAGTGTGAATATAATCATTGAAAATTTTTTTTCTTTTACGTTAAAATTCATTCTTGCTAACTTTAAGTAGTGAATATCTTTATATAGTTTCTGAGATTCCTATGAATTCTATAGTTAGCATATGAAACATTGACTTGTTGCAATGCAATTTTCTTTCATACAAATCAGTTCAAAGTTATTTTTTTTATGGCGTAGAGAATAGATTTATGGTTCATTCAGATACTTATCAATATCTTCGTATAGGATTAGCTTCTCCGGAACAAATTCGTAGTTGGGCGGAAAGAGTTTTGCCTAATGGAGAGGTAGTAGGACGCGTGAGTAAACCTCATACTATACATTATAAAACTCACAAGCCTGAGAGAGATGGTTTATTTTGTGAACGTATATTTGGACCCACAAAAACTGGAGTTTGTGCATGTGGTAAATATCAAGGTATGGCTAATGATACAGATCATCCAGGCTTTTGTGAACAATGTGGTGTGGAATTAACTGAATCTCGAGTACGTAGACACAGAATGGGGTATATTCAACTAGCATCTCCAGTCACTCATGTATGGTATTTAAAAAATCGTCCTAGTTATATTGCACATTTATTAGAAATGCCTCTAAAGGATGTAGAAAGTTTAGTGTATTGCGATGTGTGACTTGAAAAAGTAACTACGTGTATGTAGAAAAGATAAACTCTACCACTTTGTAATAGTTAAAAAAGTGTCTCTGCATTCGATAATATAAATACTTAATATTTAAAACTCGATTGGGAATAGTGAGATTTTTCACAAAACCTTACTTGGAGAATAATCTGTCTATGGCTTCTAATTTGTCATTTTTCATGGCTCCGTAAACACATCAATATCGAATTTATGATAACAAGGATGGTTCTCTCAAACAAAATGCATCGAATATTTTGTCATGACATAAATAGAACCATCGGAGTAAAGAAGATGCCTAAAGATAGGTCTTTATCTCACGTTTGATTACAGACAAGATAAAACCCGTGTTCCAAAGAAATTTTTTTCTTTTTTATGAATCGCATAGATTCTTTATGGTGTATAAAGATAACTCAAGACGCATATTCATTCTTCCTAATTTTCTCTATTATTCATAGAATTTTTGGAATTCATTTATTGGCTGATTTGAGTTCTTGGTAACAGTTTCTTCTATTTGAATAATCGAATAAAAAAATATATTTATGACCACTTACTAGATTAGTTTTGCGAATGAAATTATCCTAACTATTTAGTAAACAAAATAAAAAAATGCAGACCATATTTTTAAGTAGATCAAATAGACAGAATTCTTACGTGAGCCGTATGATATGAAAACTTCAAGTACGGTTCTTAGGGGGGGAAAAGAATCTACCAGCTAGATACTTGATCTATCTCAATTCTTTTATTATTGGTCCTGGAACATATTCAAAACTTAGACTTTTGGGAACTCTAACACAAGGAGCTCATGAAATGACATATAAGCGTATACTAACACGAAAACGCTTATTAAAACGTAAATATGTATTACAACCTAAATATACTTCACAAGCAAATGATTCTACTACATTAGCCCATAAAAT
This sequence comes from Closterium sp. NIES-67, assembly GCA_027943415.1. NCBI lineage: Eukaryota > Viridiplantae > Streptophyta > Zygnematophyceae > Desmidiales > Closteriaceae > Closterium > Closterium sp. NIES-67. The sequence goes on from BQMB01001849.1 coordinate 3,290, forward strand.
TTTATTGGCACGTGAGCGTTTATTACGATTAGCATATCAACCTATACTTGAACCTAGACTAAGTTGCAACAGATTTGATGTTCCTTGGCTAAGAGTTTTATGGCTATTTCTTTCTAGATGGTACCGTGACTGTGAAAGTAGAGAAATTATTACTGGAGGATATGGCATTCAAAGAATGCTAATGAATTTAAATTTACAAAGAAAGTTAGTCAATCTACAAAAAAGATGGGAAAGATTGGTTGAACAAACTGAAAAAATGTGGCATCCAGCTTCTGGTAAGTATCAAACAACTAAACACAGTGCTGACATTCAGAGAGAAAAAAGATTGATTATTAGATGTACTAAGATTGTGAGAGATCTCATACAATCAAGAATTCAACCAGAATGGATGGTACTTTCAGTATTACCAGTATTACCTCCTGATTTAAGACCTATTGTTGAACTCAGAGAAGGTCAATTAATTACATCAGACTTAAACGAACTCTATCGCAAAGTTTTATTTAGGAATGAAGAACTATTAATGTGGTTATCATATCAAGGTACTATTGTACTAGCAGGTTTGGTTGCACGTCTTCAAAGAGTCTCTTTACAGCGAGCTGTTGATGCTTTATTAGCAAATGGAATGGGATCATCGACTTTTCGAGATAATAACAAAAGAGTATACAAATCTTTTTCATCTTTAATTAAAGGGAAAAAGGGAAGATTCCGGGAAAATTTGCTAGGTAAACGTGTAGATTATTCTGGACGTTCAGTCATAGTAGTAGGTCCTTTATTAGCTTTGCATCAATGTGGTCTGCCTAGAGAAATGGCCATAGAACTCTTTCAACCTTTTATGATTCGAGAGTTAATTGCTAGACAATTAGCTCCAAATCTACGAGCAGCAAAGAGTATGATTCAAAACAAGCAACCAATTGTATGGAAAGTACTTCAAGCAGTTGTTGATAATCGTTTTATTGTTTTAAACAGAGCACCTACATTACATCGATTAGGAATACAAGCCTTCAAGCCTGTACTTGTGCGAGAACGTGCAATTCAGTTACATCCTTTAGTATGTGCTGGATTTAATGCGGATTTTGATGGTGATCAAATGGCAATTCATGTACCTTTGGCTTGGGAAGCTCAAGTGGAAGCTCGTATACTAATGTGGTCTCAAGCAAATCTTCTTTCTCCAGCTACAGGAAGAGCAGTTGCTGTACCAAGTCAAGATATGCTTCTTGGATTATATGTTTTAACTTTAGAAGGTGCTTTGGGTATATATGGTAGTAGAAAATTAGATCGCGAATATTCAGTAAAACAAAATTCTGGATATACCACTCCTGTCTTTTATGATTATGATGATGTATTAACATTTTTGCATCAAACAAAAAATACGCCATTTTCATTTTTATGGTTACGATGGCAACCAAATTATGTACCTGTCATTGCATCTCGCGAAGGACCTATTGAAATCCAATACGATTCTATGGGCCAAACAACAAGTATATATGAACATTCTCAAATACGTAGTAATCGAGAAGGCCTTACAGCTAGGTATATTTTAACTACTCTTGGACGTGTTATCTTTAATCAACAGATTCAACAAGCCATACAAGAACATATTGAATATACTAGACGATAAATTTTTTTCTACCATTCATAAACAATGAAATCTTACAAAAGAATCTTGAATACTATTGCATTCATCTACTAAACAATAAAATATTATCTTACTTATATATTCCTATTGAATATTCAATGATTGTCATCGCGATAATTGCATGATTTGTTGTTATTCACAACAAAGAATTCAATGGTTATGGCTCAGGCTTATACCCTTTTCTTATGACTTAAATCATAAATTATGAACAATTAACAGGTTATAAGTGAATTTATTCCATGTTTATCATTGGTACCAAAAGCATTTTTCAAATGATATTGAGTTCCGTTTAACAAATTAACTCAAAGTGTCATTCTTTTTACTTATTCAATATGGAGGTACTGACTTATGGCACGGCTCACAGCAGAGTATGGAGACATCATTTTCTACAATCAAGTGATGGACAAAGGTGCCATGAGACAATTGATTGGCAGATTGATGACATACTTAGGAAGCGAATGTACAGCACAAATTTTGGATCAACTCAAGACTTTAGGATTTAGACATGCCACTCAAGCAGGTATTTCATTAGGGATTGATGATTTATTAACAACTCCTTCAAAAACTTGGTTAATACAAGATGCAGAGCATCAAACATATACATCTGAAGAACAATATCGACGTGGATCTATTCATGCAGTAGAAAAATTACGTCACGTAGTAGAAACATGGCACACAACGAGTGAATACTTAAAACGGGAAATGAGTTCTCATTTTAGAACTACAGATCCATTAAATCCGGTCCATATGATGTCTTTCTCTGGTGCTAGAGGCAATGTATCACAAGTACACCAATTAGTAGGTATGCGAGGATTAATGTCAAATCCTCAAGGGAATATTATTGATCTTCCTATACAAAGTAATTTAAGAGAAGGTTTATCTTTAACCGAATATATCATATCTTGTTATGGTGCACGAAAAGGAGTAGTAGATACTGCTGTCCGTACTGCTGATGCAGGATATTTGACACGTCGTCTTGTCGAAGTTGTGCAACATATAGTAGTTCGTAATCCTGATTGTGAAACTTTTGAAGGGGTACGATTGCGTTCTATACAAGAGCGAAAAACATCTAGTCCTTTATTGTCTTTACAAGATAGATTAGTAGGACGCATTCTTGCACGTGATGTTTATCTAAATGGTCGTTGTATTGCAGTTCGCAATCAAGACTTGGCTCCAGATATAGTAAATCGTTTGGTTCTTTCTCACAATGAAATATATGTACGATCTCCTTTGAGTTGCAAAAGCATGCCTAGAGCATGTCAAATGTGTTACGGATGGGATTTAAGTTGTGGCAATTTAGTAGAACTTGGTGCTGCGATAGGAATTATTGCAGGTCAATCTATAGGAGAACCTGGAACTCAATTAACTTTACGCACTTTTCATACTGGAGGTGTTTTTACTGGAGATGTTGCAGAGCATGTACGAGCACCATTTAATGGTGTGGTTCATTTTTATACAGAAACTCTTCAAGCTACACGTAATCGTCATGGACGACCTGCATGGACTTGTCCCGAAGCTTTATCAGTTATCATAGAAGATGGCACAAATAAAAGACATATCTTAAATGTACCTCAATATAGTTTACTTCTTGTCAGAAATCATCAATATGTACAAGCTAGACAAATTATCGCAGAAGTTCGTGCAAGTACAGCTCCTTTAAAAGAAAAAATAGAAAAAGATATATATTGTGGTATAGAAGGAGAAGTATTCTATGAATACACAGGTATTCACGCATATTCTTTAAAACAACGAAAGCTTCTGGCATTAAGTTCTTTTCAAACCCGTCTTAGCTTATGGTTAGAATTCACTTCTCTTAGTACTTATTTAAGTCCGATTGTCGATAAAACTAGTTATATATGGATTTTTTCAGGTAGATTGACTGAATTTTCAGGTATTAATCTTTCTTTCTTATATAAAGTACAAGATTATATTCAAGCTGACTTACCTATAGGAAAAAACAATTATGTTGTTACTCAATACCAGTCGTTTTTTACTCCTTTTGAATATCGACAACGATTTTCTTTTCATACCTCAAAAATTCGAGAAAAGATTTTTAATAAACATACTGGTTTTTTATATCTTACAAGTGCAGATGATAAATGGATTCTGACTTTATCGGCAGTAGATCAATTTCACATAAGCATTGATGATTATGATAAGACATTTGTAACAAATGCGTATCAATATGCATACGGAAATGCTCCGTTAGAATATTATAAAAAAATTTCTAATGATCTTTTTTCTTATACGAAGAAACATATGGGAAATAAGCAAAAGATTCTTCTTATATCTTATTTATCCAATTTATGTGCTGATGTAGGTTTAGTAGGCCAATTTCATACTTTATTCGAAAGACTTAGTATTTCATCTTTAAAAACATTTAGTAATTTGATTCAATATGATTTGGCAAATAAATACGAACTCTTATTTTTTCAGGATTTTTTCCCTAAATTCCAAGGTTTCTCAAGAAATTTTGTTTGCAATACAAATTTTTTTGTTGACCAAAATGATAGCATTAATAAAATAAAGAACTCGGTTCTTTCTCTCTCTTTTCTACATTGGATGACTTCACTTTGTTTCAATAAACTTCTTACCAAACCACAACCGCTGTTAGCACAATCTATATGTAAAGGTGTAAGTACATTAGCTTATGGTATGTTGCCTGAATCAGGACACATAGTAGCTGTGTCTGAAAGTTCTATAACTATTCGATTAGCCAAACTTTATTTAGTACCTGCAGGAACTGTAGTACATGCTTATCATAAACAGGTGATCCACGAAGGAGATACTTTAATTACTTTTGCATACGAAAGGCTGAAAGCAAGTGATATTATTCAAGGACTTCCAAAAGCTGAACAACTTTTAGAAGCTAGGATAGGAAATCAAGTAGTAGTTCATTTGCATATGCGTTTCGAATATTTAGTAGGTCGTATTAAAGAAAATCTTCGTAATTACGTTGGTAGTCTTGCCCAGATGGATCTAATGTTATCTCAAGCATCTGTCAATAGAGCGAGGAAAGCTTTAGAATATAGTCAAATCGAAACTGTAGATCAAATTCAAAAAGTCTATTTATCTCAAGGAGTATATATTTCAGATAAACATGTAGAAGTTATTGTAAGACAAATGAGCTCTAAAGTTGTCATTGTTGAAAATACTGATCTTACAGCTTTTTCACCCAAAACAGTTATAAGAACGGCGTGTCCTTATGATGCCATAGGAGTCTTTTTCCCTGGCGAATTAATGGAGATTGCAAAAGCAGAAAGAATGAATCGTGTACTTCATAAACCTTTACCCTGTAAACCTGTATTACTTGGAATTACCAAAGCTTCACTTAATACAAATAGTTTTTTATCAGAAGCTAGTTTTGAAAGAACAATTACAGTTCTTAGTAGATCTGCAATTCAGGGGAGAATGGATTGGCTGAAAGGATTGAAAGAAAATGTCTTATTGAGTAACATGATACCAGCAGGTACAGGTTGTCAACAGGTTAATCTAGAAGCTATTCTTTATCAAAAAAAGCAATTCCATTTTAAAAATAATTACAATGGGGTATTAAATTCAAGATATCAGCATATTTTTTGTCTATACAAACCATTAATAAAAAAAAGAGATTGGATGCATACATATTTAATTAATATGTCCCAATCGAAAGAGAATGAAGAAAGTAAAAATACCTTTTTCAATCATCTTCCGAAGAATTCGGTGTCTATAAAAAAAATCAAAGAATATAAGATTTTATCACCCTTAAACTTTTTAATAAAAAAATAGAAAATAAAAGAATTCACAAAGTAGAAAAAAGTATTATTCCTTTTTATATGGACATTTTTGTTTTGTTTAGAAATATGACTTCTATCTCAAATAATCAAATTCTCTTTCTCTAAATAATAATAATATATTACAAATATTCCTATATTCTTTTGACCACTAGGAAATAAGCGAATTTTTTCTTATTATTCTTATCGTTCAATTAATAGTTGAACTGTAATGAAATTCTCATGTCATATAAAAAATTCTTAAAGAATTTTCTGTTGATTATAATGTTTTCTTTTAACTAGTCCGAAACCATGTAAAAAAACGTAATACAGATTTTCCTGAGAATAGAGAATAGATAATAAATAGTAGATACTATTTTCATGGAGATCAAACTTATTAGCGCTTGATTAATCAAAAATTTTTTCTTATGAAAGAAGGACAATGGAATATTAATTTAGAAGATATGATGGAAGCTGGGGTTCATTTTGGTCATCAAGCTCGGAAGTGGAATCCCAAGATGGCACCCTATATTTTTACAAAACGAAGAGGTATTCACATTCTTCATATTTTTAAAACAGCACGCCTATTATCTGAAGCATGTGATTTGGTAGCTAATGCAGCATATAACGGCAAGCAATTTCTTATAGTTGGTACTAAATATCAAGCTGCTGATCTTGTAGCTTCAGCTGCTCAAAGGGCACGATGCCATTATGTGAATCAAAAATGGTTAGGGGGTATGTTAACTAATTGGTCAACAATTGAAACCCGACTAACAAGATTCAAACAACTGGAAGAAAAAGAAAAAGCAGGGATACTTAATCAACTTCCAAAAAAAGAAGCAGCTGTGCTTAAAAGACAACTTAATCAATTACGTAAATATTTAGATGGCATTAAGTATATGACACGATTGCCAGACATAGTTATCATTATTGATCAACAACAAGAAGCTACTGCTATTCAAGAATGCATTAAATTAGGTATCCCAACTATTTGTTTAGTAGATAGTGATTGTGATCCTGATTTAACTGATATGCCTATTCCAGCAAATGATGATGCTAGGTCTTCTATTCGATGGATACTAGATAAATTAACTAATGCAATTAAAGAAGGGCGAAATAGAAAGAATTGATTCTATTAAAGAATTCTATTATATATATTTTGGAAATTAATTGAAATATCTTTACTCTTTCGATCTATTTATTGCCATGAAACAATCTGCTTTTTCATTCTCTTCTGGTTTACCTTAGATATGCAAAAGATTTATCTACATCAAAAGATGATAGCAAGCAAGTCAATAATAGTCTATGTATAAATAGTTCTTATATATACTATTTATTACATGTTCTAAAACAAAACCTCAGATATGGGAAGCACGAAGTGCTTTCACAGCCATTGGTTCGAAGGAGCATTGATTACAATAAATCTATTAGAATTGAAGTGATGGTTATTTTCAATTGAAATAAAGCCATGTAAAAGTTCAAGCTAGATAATTGCTAAAAAAATATTCAAAAACGAAATTATTTAAAGCTTATAACAAAATTATTAACAAAGCAATATGTATACCACAGGGGTTTCTATTGACAGTTTCAATGCTTTGTATCAGATTTCTGGAGTAGAAGTTGGCCAACATTTATATTGGCAAATAGGTGATTTTCAAGTTCACGCACAAGTGTTAATAACTTCTTGGATTGTTATTGCTATTCTACTAGCAGTAGCTTTTTTGGGTACTCGTAAATTAGAGACTGTACCTAATGGTCCTCAAAATTTTGTAGAATATGTTTTGGAATTCATCCGAGATTTAGCTAGAACACAGATTGGAGAAGAAGAATATCGTTCATGGGTACCATTTGTTGGTACTATGTTCTTGTTTATTTTTGTTTGTAATTGGTCTGGTGCTCTTTTCCCTTGGAGAGTTATTGAACTTCCACACGGAGAGTTGCTGCACCAACCAATGACATTAACACAACCGTAGCTTTAGCTCTTTTAACCTCAGTTGCATATTTTTATGCCGGTTTGCATAAAAGAGGATTAAGTTATTTTGGTAAATATATCCAACCTACTCCAGTTCTTCTTCCAATTAATATATTGGAAGATTTCACAAAACCTCTTTCATTGAGTTTCCGTTTATTTGGAAACATACTTGCAGATGAATTGGTTGTTGCTGTACTAGTTTCTTTAGTACCTTTAGTAGTTCCTATTCCTATGATGTTTCTAGGTTTGTTCACAAGTGCTATCCAAGCATTAATTTTTGCTACTTTAGCAGCAGCTTACATAGGTGAATCTATGGAAGGACATCATTAACTTCTTTTTTTTGTCTAAAAAAGAAGTATGATTCCTTGTTAATGATCTTTCTATTACTATATAGATCACTATCTTCAAGAAATTATCTATTTGACTTATGTTGCTAGCATGTTAGCATGCTAGCAATATAAGTCAAATAGATATCGATGTATACAGAATGGCCACTGTCTTGTATGCGTTTCTTTTCTGAAGAAATATTTCGTGAGTTATCTAAGTATTTAATCTATCTTTTTGGCATCATTATCAATGCTTTTTTCTTAATGATTCAAATTTGTGTTTTTGTTTAAAACTTTATTATATAAGCAATTTCTTGGGGATTGAAGATATACTAACATATTTTTGTTAACAACTATTTTGATTGTGTAGAATAGTTAGAGAAAAAAAATCTCTTAAAATCCCTTATATTTTTTCATTGCAAGGTCTTTCGGGGAATGTATGATAAATGATTTCCCAATCGATTACTCTATTTCTGATATTAAGTATTGATTTATTTGCTATATTTTTTTCCACTACTATTTATAATATATAGTTAAGAATCTAGTAAAAAAAAATATTGTGTTGTATCAAGCAGTTCATTGTTTAATTTTCTTATTGACTAGATACTTACTACAGTTTTTAACACAACTGAAAAGTATAGTTGCTTTATAATTCTAATATACTTTATTAATATGGCAGAAATGTTATTATTTGAAGCTCTTCGTGAAGGTTTACAAGAAGAGATGGATAGAGATCCCAGAGTATTAGTTATGGGAGAAGATGTAGGACACTATGGGGGATCTTACAAGGTAACAAAAGGATTGGCTGAAAAGTACGGTGATTGGAGACTCTTAGATACACCTATTGCAGAAAATAGTTTTACTGGGATAGCGATAGGTGCTGCTATGACAGGTTTAAGGCCTGTAGTAGAAGGAATGAACATGGGTTTTTTGTTATTAGCTTTTAATCAAATTGCTAACAACGCTGGTATGTTACATTACACTTCAGGAGCAAATTTTACTATACCTATAGTAATTCGTGGACCTGGAGGAGTGGGAAGACAATTAGGTGCAGAACATTCTCAACGACTAGAGTCTTACTTCCAAGCTGTTCCAGGATTACAAATGGTTGCTTGTTCAACTCCAACAAATGCTAAAGGATTAATCAAGTCAGCTATTAGAAGTGAAAATCCAGTTATTTTGTTCGAACATGTTCTTTTATACAATCTGAAGGAAGTTCTTCCAGATGAAGAGTATTTAATTTGTTTAGAAAAAGCAGAAGTAGTTCGTCCTGGAAAAGATATAACTATTCTTACATACTCACGTATGAGACATCATGTCATGCAAGCTGCAAAGAGCTTGGTTTATAAAGGCTATGATCCTGAAATTATAGATATTGTATCTCTTAAACCTTTTGATTTAGGAACTATTGCTACGTCCGTTCGTAAGACTCATAAAGTCTTGATAGTTGAAGAATGTATGAGAACCGGAGGTATTGGTGCTTCTCTTAGGGCCGCTCTTATGGAACACCTATTCGATTATCTTGATGCTCCTATTGCATGTCTTTCATCACAAGATGTACCTACTCCTTATAGTGGTCCTTTAGAAGAATTAACAATTATTCAACCACCTCAAATCGTACAAGCTGTAGAACAAATTTGTGGACTAGAAAATTGATTCTAAAAAGAATCATTGTCATTGGTTTTTATGATGCTTTAGAAAGAAAAATCATATCATAATGACAACCCAAGTCAAGTTTAAGTTCTTTTCGTGAACATTTGAAGACATACATAATATTGATTCTGCTAGATCATAATAGAATAAACCAGAAAGTAAATTACTTTCTGGTTTATTCTATTCTATAGTATTAATGGATTTCATCAAGTAAAAAAAGATCTTCGTTAGAAGATCTTACATAGAACAAATTAAACTAAATAGATTTTGCAGTAAAAAATGAAGACTTTAAGAAACCAAATGCTTTCTTTGAGAATTTTTTCTCTATATATTCATCAAAAAAATTTGTTTTGAATTTTCTTTACATTTGACAAAACTATTTCGATCCATCCAGAGCGTGATTTATTTTGTAATATAATCACGTAAAGATATAACAAGAAAAAAAAAGATGGATAGTACCATAAAAGTTGTATGTACCCAAACACAGGTCGAAATCCTCCTTGCTTTAATTAATTGTATGCATTTGTTCAAAAACTCCTGCTCTCTGTAAAATGTGACTGACTGTATCTGTAGGTTGAGCACCATTTCGTAAGAAAGTTAGGATTGACGGAATATCTAATTGAGTTTGATCCTTTCTAGGGTCATAAAATCCTACTTCTTTAAGAGCTTTTCCTTCTCTGCGACATCTTGCATCAATAGCTATAATTCTGTAAGTAGGTTATTGGGATAGGTAAAGTACTTCCCCCCCATGAACCGAACATGAATTTTTCAAGTCATACGGCTCTAGTAATGGATACCATTTTTCTCCTCACCAAAAACGAAATCCTTTATAGATAATGAGGTTTTTTTTTCTAATGGACATTTCATTTCATGACCAAAACGTTTCTTTATAAACAACATTACATATATCTCATTTCTATTTACAGAACCTATGATGTTAGTATAAATTTTAATTAGTTAAACCTAATATCATCCCATATTTCTTGAGTAGTCTTTTTTCCACAATTAAGTGGATTTCACTCGTTCACACACATTGGTTTATTAACAAATCTTTAGGTCTATAAAAATCTCTGGTGGTTCATTGCATTTTTTTTAACTAAATAAAACAACATATTAGTTATGTACCACTACTAATCTATCTATTTTGTTATTAGCATACCATGTATATAACGATATTTTTTTTGCAATTACTATTTTTTTATCGTTAAAACATAGGCTGACAAAGTTTTTTATATTCAACAATCTTGACCATAGATTCAATTTTTCTAGAAGGTTTATAAAACCATGTCTAAGTCATAAGATCAGTTTTCTTCTTCAGTTTTCTTCTTTTGAGGTGATCATTTTTCCATCTTTTAAGAATTCGATGTTGGATTGTTTAATCCAAAAACCTATGTTGTGATTTCAAGTCACACGCTGTTTTCTACCATATCTTTTTAAACGTAGTTTAACCATATTTTTTTTTATAAATACTTATGATAACCTGAAGGTTATCACGATTTCCGTGCCAATATGTACTACTTTTCTTCAAGTTCTATTTCATGCGTTTTTAAGTACTATACTATAAAAATTCTTGAAATAGGAAATTCTTATATCATGCGAGTATATATTTTTCTTTGCAATTTAAGTAGTTTTATGATTTCTTCTTTATGCTCTCATTTCATGAGAGCATAAAAAAGCTTGTGCTTGTAGATGTTTAAGCTATATAAATTTTCTTATTATGCATTTAATGCTTCTTTAGCAGCATACATCACTTCTACAGTAATTTTTGTCATACCATTTTGTCTTGCGAATTTTTCAGTATTTCTCTTGATTTTGCCTCGTACAAAACCTGGAATTCTGCTTAATTCAGCCTGACTGTCTGGATCCCAAGTTAGATCACTGTCAGTAGATAGTGATTTTGTAATAACTTCTTTGGTATCATGACCACCAAAAATTTCTAGAAGATGATCTTCCATACCTAATGTAAAAGAATTGTAAACCAAATCAGCTATCTGATTAGTTCCTTCATATCCTAGGAATGGTCTGTAACCAAGAGGAAAATTTTGTATATGGACTGGTGCAGAAATAACTCCACATGGAATATCAAGACGTTTTCCAATATGGCGTTCCATTTGACTTCCAAAAATTGCTGCTGGTTCTAAACGTGCGATCATATCTCCTACTTCAGTATGATCATCAGTGATAAGAACTTCATCACAATATCCTTGTACTTGTTCTCTAAACCAATCTCCATCATGTTTAGAATATGTACCTGCACATACAACATAGACACCCATTTCTCGTGCTAAAATTTTAGTCATTGCAGCTGCATGAGTAGTGTCACCAAAAACAACAGCTTTTTTCCCAGTTAGGTTTTGACAGTCAATTGAACGTGAAAACCAAGCAGCTTGAGAAACAAATCTGGTTTGTTGATCAATATAAGGCTCGTAATCAACTTGTTTATCTGCAGGAGCCAATTTATTGATGTGTGCTTGAATTTCGCGGATACATTCAGCTGTACCAACTATTCCCATAGGAGTAGTTGCAACATAAGGCATACCAAATTCTTTTTCTAAATACAAAGCTGTCATTAATCCCACTTCACGATATGGTACAAGATTTAACCAAGCTTTTGGTAAATTACGTAAATTTTCTACAGAACCACCTTCTGGAATAACTTCATTTACTTGGATTCCTAAATCTTGTAATAATCTCTTTAATTCTCTGCAATCGTGTTGATTATGAAAACCTAAAGTAAATATCCCAATAATGTTAACAGAAGGTACATCTGTGATAGTTTGATTTAAGGTACCTTGTCTTCTGGCTTTATCAAGATAATATCGGACTACTTGTTCTAATGTACGATCTGCTGCTTGTAATTCATTTACACGATAATGATTAACATCTGCTAGAATAACATCAGATTGAGATGCCATAGATGCTCTATCTACAAAGTTTTGTAGATCTTCTTGTAAGATACTAGAAGTACATGTTGGAGTTAATACAATTAGATCTGGACGTTCTTCTTTGTCTTTACGAGTAATGTTTTCTACTACTTTTTCCTGAGATCCACGCGCTAATACATGACGATCTACTATGCTAGCAGTTACAGGAGTAAAATCTCTTTCTCTTTCTAACATAGAACGCATAACATTGAAATAATCATCTCCTAATGGAGCATGCATAATTGCATGTACATTCTTAAAAGAACTTGCTACGCGAAGAGTACCAATATGAGCTGGCCCAGCATACATCCAATAAGCTAGTTTCATGAATCAAATCCTCTCTTATCAAATAAATAGGATAACCTGTTATTATTGTACATCACAACGTAATAGGTTGCTATGTTAGAAGTCAAAAGTAATAAGTATAAAAAAGAAGTATATCGGAAATTTTATAATGTTTCCTTCTTGTTTTGAAAAAAATTGATCTATTTCCTTTTGATGAAAAAAATGAATAAAAAAAATTAGATATCTAAGATATAGAAGATATATAACTGTAAGGAAGATAGTAGAAAGTTAGTTTCTGTATTGCTCAGGCGGAAGGATTCGAACCTCCGAATAGTGGGGCCAAAACCCATTGCCTTACCACTTGGCTACGCCTGATCTATTCTTGAATAGTAATATAGTTAACCTTATTAATAAGAAATGTGTCAAGTCAAAGAATAATTGATATTGTAAAAAGTAAAATACAACCTAACTTCACAATGAGTTATGTTATCACCTCTTCCAAGCTGAGAGAAGCTGTAGTAAGATGTGCCATTGAGTTAGATTTACTTCACGGAGTACCTTATTGGGAACTTCCTGTCGCTTACAGTTACCTATTGGAGAATCCTTATGTTAACCATGTCTACTGCTATGGTATTGGCTAAGCTACCTGAAGCATATGCTATCTTTGATCCGATTGTGGATGTTATGCCTGTAATTCCTGTATTTTTCTTGTTGTTGGCATTCGTTTGGCAAGCAGCTGTAAGTTTTCGTTAATCTTATTACCTACTGCTCTTGTACAAGTTTTTCACTGGAATGTTTATGCCATCAAGTGTGATGTGACCTCAGTGGCTCTTTGAAAAGAGCCTTCTGTGGGCCAGCTATTTTTTTGTATTTTGTATATCTGGTAACATTGTATTAATAAATGATAATCAATAATCATTTTTTCTAAATTTATTTGTCTACAACCAGGAATTAATACAAGTCTTTCTTTAGACAAAATCAGAATTCTCATCTGAAATCAATAAAATAGTAGTAATCCATGGCTATGATTGGATTGACAACAATGATTGTTTTATCCCTTCTATTTCATTTATTTTGAAATGAATCTGGGTTAATAGTAACAAATATGTCAAATAGAATTTGCTATAATACATAGATAAAGCTGGATATTCGCAAGCAACCAATTACAACTTCTTACCGACTCTTCAATCTAAGCTAATGCTTAGCATTAGGGAGAAATGGCAGAGTGGTTGATTGTGACGGTCTCGAAAATCGTTTTAGCTTTAGCTAACGAGGGTTCGAATCCCTCTTTCTCCGTCAGTCAGGTTGCTAGTCAGATGATTTAGGAATCTGTAATTGTGTAAGATATATAGATTTACATATTCCAACTACTAATTCAAACAGTACCAAGGGAAAAGTTCAGATCATGATTTATTCTAATCAATTACTGTTGTGAAACATATTGTAATATTTTTGTAGTGTTACCATAAATCTTTCCCAATTCTATCTTAGTTCAAGTAATGATTTTGGAGGCTCTTTTATGCTTACCCTTAAACTATTTGTTTATACAGTGGTTATCTTTTTTGTTTCTCTATTTCTATTTGGCTTCTTATCTAGTGATACTAGCCGTAACCCTGGACGTAAGGAATAAGCATTTATATTGCAAAATAAATGTTTCCAAATGATTTTACAGGGAATATTTTTTTTTCATAAACGGAGAGAGAGGGATTCGAACCCTCGGTACGTTTGAGTCGTACAACGGATTAGCAATCTGTCGCTTTCGACCACTCAGCCATCTCTCCAACGGTATGCATTTACTGAAGCTAGTCTACCATGTGAATGCAACTAAGTCTATGTATTTTTTACAGAAATACATAGCCTCCTATGTATTTCATATAAGTAATAAGAGGAAGGTTGACTTAAAAGTTGCTAATGAAATTATTGATGCTCATATTGAAAAACTCTTTTTCTATGTGACAAAAATTTCCTAGTAAAATTCATGATATTCTGTAAATAAGAAGTATTCTATTCTGATTCATTCAGATGTGTAAGCGAGGGCGCCCTATGGGCGCACCTGAGGTTAGTACTAAGAATAGACTATTTTAGTTTTCAAAGGAATAACGAATATTTTTAGATTTATCTATATAATTCTTTTCCTAAGCGTAACGCTAAGATACCTGTTACGAAAGCGCTAACAAGAGCTACAACAATCTCGCTATCAGAAAGTAATGTCATTAGTGTCATTTTGTTTCATCCTTCTCTTATTCACACTACCAAAGAGTGTGACTCTGATTTTTCATCTTTGGAACCAATGGTACCATAGGATGCTGGCTTGCATTGACGCATAGCTTGTTCCTCATTGTATGCATCTTGTTCGCCCCTGGCTACTATTCTATATACTTTAATATAGGTGAGAAGAAAGATTCTCTAACAAAGCTGGTTAGACTACACAATACCAAGATTCATTCTACAATATATCTGTATCTAATCTACAATACTCTATATTATTAGAAAAGGTAGTGAGCTTGTAATATCTAATTGAAATTAAGAGGTTAAAAGAGCATGAATTTAGAAGTAGTTGCACAACTAACCGTTTTGGCTTTCATAGTTCTTTCAGGTCCTTTAGTTATTGCTTTGTTAGCAACTCGCAAAGGCAATCTATAAGTCGGTAATTGACTTTAGTTTCTTATATATCTTCTATTAAATAGCCGTCTGTACATTGTTTATGCTTGTCCTATCATTGACAGGCGGCCTTTCTTTCAAAAAAGAAAAAAGTATATGAATAGTTTTTTTTTTTTATAAGAAGATAATGGAATTTCGAATCTTCCCTTCAATTGATTTAATTGAATTTTTAGTTATAGCACACAAAATGTCCTTTGATTTAAAAAATCATTTCTAACGAAAGAAGATATAGCAAAAGCATACTGAATATGGGCCGAGCTGGATTCGAACCAGCGCAGGCATTGCCGACGGATTTACAGTCCGTTACCATTAACCACTCGGTCATCGACCCTCTATGCCGATGACAATGTCCAATCATGCCTACTGTACTATAGAATAAATAGAGATTGGCTGGTAAAAAAAAGATTGGCTGGTCAATCAAGGCATAATTTTGTATAAAAAATCTTTACTTTAGAAGAAAGTATTAAGCTTTGTGGTACTCTATTAGTACTATAAAACTCATTATATACTTGGCGTAAAAAACGCAATAGAGAAAAAAGCCAAGCTACCCCCAGGGGAATTTGAATCCCCGTCGCCTCCGTGAAAGGGAGGTGTCCTAGGCCTCTAGACGATGGGGGCCTAACTGAACCTTTGTTATATCTTACTCTATTCTGTAGAATATGTCAATAGGAAAGAAGAAAGAAATTCTTTTTCAAAGAAGAAATAAATGGCATGTTTATTCTATTTCTTATAAAAAAGACAATAAATTCTTGATTCAAAATTCCCATTTATCTAGAGAAAAGGTTTTTTTATACATCCATATTCTCTTTCAGTATATAGAGAAATATCTTCTGTAAGTATTTTTAGATGTCCAGCGATCATTCTTGAGAAAAAATCTTATAAAGAAAAAAACATTTTTTTCAAGATTTTTTCTTTCTAGAAAGAAAAAATTAGTTCATCCCATTCAATTGATTTATAGTTTTTATTTAAAGAAGAAATAATAACAAGTTTTCTAATTGATCATAGTCAGAAATCTTACAGGTTAATTTATTTAAGAGAATTTTTCTGTTTTTCTATTCATATATTGAAGATTTTTTTGTTTTTGTTATATATCTTGTAAGGCTATATGTAGTAACTACTGAAAAAAAAAGAATTTTCATTGTTTTTTCAAAAAATCTCAAGGGGGTTGACAGATCTCTTAATCATAACATATTCTTTACGTGTTATGTTACATATAAGCCCTTTTAACTCAGCGGTAGAGTGACGCCATGGTAAGGCGTAAGTCGTCGGTTCAAATCCGATAAAGGGCTCATACTCTGCTATTCTCATAGCAGATTTTTTTGAAAAAGTTTTTTTCAATTATGTATAATTTCTATATTGTTTTTACAAACAAAAGATTCTGTATTTCTTATTTATTTAATAAAAGAAATAGTATGTGAAAGATATTTATATAAATCATAAAAAAGAATAAATATAGATTATGAAAAGTAATAAATCTTATTGGCATTGTTGAATTTATATCATATAAATTATTTTCTACTATAATAAGACAATACAGTTATGCTTAGATAGACTCTAGATTCTTAATAGATTATATTGATTCATTAATAATGAAATATCAGCAAAAAATTGCAGATGTTAATATATTACGTAAAATTAACAACAATTTATCTGAACGAAGTTTATTACAACCGTTTGAAAAAGTTTTAATTACAGTTTCTGGTGGACAAGATTCAATATGTCTTTTGAGGATTTTCTATGATTTAGAAAAGAAATGGGAATGGCGATTGGGTATCGTACATTGTGATCATAGATGGAATCCTAGTTCTATATTACAATCAAAACATATAGCCAAGTTAGCTACGAGTATGGAAATTGATTACTATCAAGCTGTAACTATAGAACCAGTAATGCAAGAAACTGTTGCACGACATTGGCGTTATCAAATTCTTCAAACTATTGCAATTGATAATGGCTATACTGCTGTTGTAACAGCTCATAGTGCAAGTGATCGTATTGAAACATTAATATATAATTTAATTAGAGGGAGTGGTTTAGAAGGTATTCAGTCATTAAGTTGGAAAAGAAAACTTACTTATCTACGATATCTTCCATGGAAAAATTGGATGCTTACTAAAACAATCTCTTCTAGAATTTTAAAATATGAAAAATCTTCTCATAAGATTTTTCTTTATAAAAATATCATCTCTTTACAATTAATTCGTCCATTATTAGATCTTACACGTACAGAAATTCGAAAATTATTAAATGATTGGTCTTTTCCTGCTTGGCCAGATCCTAGTAATCGTAGTGTTCGAATAAGTAGGAATCGGATTCGTCATCGATTGATACCTTATATCAGATTGCATTATAATCCTCAATTTGATCAAGCCTTAGCTAAATGGTCAGAAATTGTACATGCTGAAAACATTTATCTTACACGTCTTACTTGTTCTATCCTTGCAAAAGTTCAAATTGATGTTTCTAAGAATATACCGAAAATACCTAGTCATGGTATCAGTATTCCATTGTTTCGTTCTTTTCCTCTAGTTTTTCAAAGACGTATCTTAAGAAAATTTATATACGAATATATTGGAAAAAATTTAAGTTTTGATTACATTGAACATATTAGGTTATATTGTCTTGGAATAAATTCTTCTCTCTATTCTTTTCAAAAAAAAAAGAAACAAGACAATGTTTTGTTGAATTTTCCTTGTCTTTTTTTACCTGGTGAAGCTAAATTACTAATTGTAGATAAAATTATTCTGTGTGTATTTAATAGAAAATATTTTCAAGACCAAGAGGTGGTTACTTAAAAAAGGATCAAGTATATGGTATATATATGGGGGCAGAGGGACTTGAACCCTCACAATCTGTACGATCTACGGATTTTCTTCCTACTGCAATTCTCATTGCGGCTTTTTATCAGCTTGTAGGATGGACTCTCCCTTTATTCTCGTCTAGTAAAATTTTTTGAATAGATTCTTTTTATGAATAAGAAAATTCACTATCGTTAGAATAGCTTCCATCGAGTCTCTGCACCTTTCCTATATTGTTTTCTATATTTTTAGGATTTGGCTCAGGGTTACCTTGTTATGGATCATCCTAGGTTTCTCTGAATCTGAAAGCTTTCACTTATTAAGTTTCCTTAGTAAGGCTCAATTATTTGTTAAGTCCGTTGCGTCTACCAATTCCGCCATGCCCCCATAGTTTCTTGGTATCTTATTATATGAGGTTTTTTATACAAATTACAAGTGATATGTTTAGAAACATAGAAGTGATCAAATTTGTCTATTTGCTCCTACCATTTCCCTAGGAAAAAAATGGTGTTTAGTCAATATTCAACCAGATTGAATCAATCTAGAAAAAAACTTGAAACTTGTCTTAGTAGATAGAACTCATAACATTCAAGTTCCTAAAGGAAATATCAGGAATGTCATTTGTATTTTGATAGAAGATAATTGCGAATTCTATTATTTTGTGTATAATTAGTTTGTTCATTATGTAAATATATGAATTGTCAAATAATTGGTAATACTATACCATATATTCATATATATTCTATTTCTAAAGCCTGCTTAGCTCAGAGGCCAGAGCGTCGCACTTGTAATGCGATGGTCATCGGTTCGACTCCGATAGCAGGCTCACTAAGAGCTTAAATTTTCATTGATTTCTACAAGAAAATTGATTTTTATTTAAAAAAACTTACGCAAGATCTTATTCTATGAAATAGAATAAGATTTTTTTGTAGTATTTTGTTTTCTAAACAATCCCTCATAAATTTCTTGCATATCTATTGATTTAATTAATGAAAAGATATTCTTTTTTGATGAAATGAAAACATTTTCATATTTTTTGAAATGAAATTATATGGTACTATTGACTAGAAACCAAAAATTTTCTTACTTTTTTTTCTGATGGATTCAAAGTAAGAAAATAGATTTAACAAATAACAAAGATGAGATTCAGCAAAACAATCTTATTTGTTTTATATTCATCAAATTTTTTATAAAAAAAGGAGAAATTATGTCTCGTTATCGAGGACCTCGTGTCAAAATTGTACGTCGTCTTGAAACACCATTACCAGGTTTAACTTCTTACTCAGTACTTAATACTACACGTGCCAATACCCAATCTGCACGTAAAGATAAATCTGAATATCGTATTCGTTTAGAAGAAAAACAAAAGTTACGTTTTCATTATGGTATTACAGAACGTCAATTACTAAGATATGTTCGTATTGCTAGAAGAGCCAAAGGGTCAACAGGTCAAGTTCTTTTACAATTATTAGAAATGCGTTTAGATAATACTGTTTTTCGTTTAGGTATGGCGCCTACAATACCTGCAGCTAGACAACTTGTGAATCATGGACATGTAATGGTTAATGATCGTGTAGTCGATATAGCTAGTTATCGTTGTAAACCTCAAGATGTAATTGTAATTCCAGATCGAGTTAGATCTCGAGTTTTAGTAGAAAAAAATTTAAGTAATTTTAAACAATCAAAATTACCTAGTCATTTACGATTTAATCCTAAAACTTATAAAGCATCAGTAAATCAACTAGTGAATCGCAAATCTGTTGGAATAAAAGTCAATGAACTTTTAGTCGTAGAGTATTACTCACGTCAAGCTTAATATTAATATCTTCACACTATTTCTCCTCTTTTTTCTCTTTTTTTTTTCAAAATCCCTCTTTTATGAGATTCATTCTCTATGTAAGGAAAAAGTCTTGAATGCCATTCATTGTTTTTTAATCAATGGTTCAATGAAACAGTATTTGAATCTTTTTCTTTTTTCAAATTAAGCCTACCTCTTACTAACTTTGCCATATATTTATCTAGATCTTTTTGAAGATACATCTTTGTTTTTTTTCAAAGAAGATAATTAGATTAAGTGTTTTTTGAAAAAAAACAAAGATGTTCTATCTCCTTCTAGTGAAAGCGGAAAGAGAGGGATTCGAACCCTCGGTAGACAAAAGCCTACATAGCATTTCCAGTGCTACGCCTTCGACCACTCGGCCATCTTTCCTTGTCGTTAAGGTAGTCTATATTAGGAATTGTGTCATAGCAACCCTTAGAATTTTTTTTTTTATAAAATTTGGAAAAGAATATGTTCATGTATGAATTGAATTAGTCACAGTCGTTTATGTATACATTACTATACTATGATTTTACATATTTTTATTCAATATATTATAGGCGATAGTTTTTAATACAATTTATATTAAGAAGAATAATTTCAAGGATTTTTTATTTGATTTTTTTCTCATAAAACAGAGATTCTACTTATACTAGTAGTCCTCTTCATTATTTAGAATTTTTAGGTACAATTTTTTAGTAGGCAATATATATATATATATATATTATATATTGTATATTGTATATTGTATATTCTATATTGTATATTCTATATTGTATATTCTATATTGTATATTCTATATTGTCTATTGTCTTTTATAAATTAAATGGATTCATAAATATACTTTTTTGTTGTATATTTTTATCAATTAAAAATATCTTATAAATTTATTTAATTGATAAAAAATTTTTTGTAATGTATATGATTTGAAAAATTTTGAATTGAATATATTTTTTTATAATATATTAAAAGATTTCTCATCAAATTCCCTTTTTAAACAAAAAATAGTTATCAATATTTATTATATATAAATCAAAATGCCAAGATCGCAACGGAATGACAATTTTATTGATAAAACATTTACAATTGTAGCAGATTTATTATTGAGAATCATTCCTACTACACAAAGAGAAAAAGAAGCTTTTACTTATTATCGAGATGGTGCGATTTGTTATTTAGTATATTATATTGTATACTAATACACAGTTAATAAATAAAAATTGTGAAATTCTTACTGAGTGAGAGTAAACCTAAGTGTAAGACTCTCCGCTATGTATCCATAAGTTGACACAGTCCTCTATGGGGATTCTTTTCTAACATAAAGCAAAGAGGATAATTCTATTATAGAGTGCATTACATATTTATCTTTCAATAAATATTATCTACGCATAAATATCTGATATTGAAATGATGTTATCTATAATAGATATGTACATTTGGTAACAAGCTACGTAGAGAAACTGACAAGAAAAAGTTTTCGTAATAGTTGATATATAGACTTGATTATTTAATTATTCACAACTAAGCATATATGGTTAGGAAAATAGGATCCATCTCATCTATTTTTTGGATATCCATAAAACCATCGGAAAATGTCAGGGCATGTTATCATAAAACAAAGTGTTGAAAACAAACAAATAGACATTCAATTGTTACTGAAATTCAACTTATATCCGTAACTGATTCTGTCTAGAAGGATGGCTAGAGATGTCTATGTACAAGCACTAGCCCCTGTTAGTAATATTTACTGAAGAATAATAACTCATATTCTTCACATGGTAAGCTAGCTAGGAGAAGCCGTATGAGAAGTGGATCTCATGTACGGTTTTGAAACGGAGCCTTTTTTATTATAGGCGATCGTAACGAATGTCAGCTCAATCAGAAGGTGAATATGCAGAAGCTTTGTTAAATTATTATGAAGCTATGCGTTTGGAAATTGATCCTTATGACCGTAGTTATATATTATATAATATAGGTTTAATTCATACCAGTAATGGAGAGCATGCTAAAGCTTTAGAATATTATTTTCAAGCACTTGAAAGAAATCCATCTTTACCTCAAGCTTTGAACAATATGGCTGTGATCTGTCATTACGTGCGACTACTTAATTTGTAATATTTGAGAATTCTTTTCTCGTTTTTTCTTGCTATAAAAAAAATGGATAACATGTATATCATTTTTGATGTATAAGAGCTGTTATCTAAACCCTATTTTTTCTATAGTCCAATAGTCCAAATGGGAGACTAGTTGTCTCTATGGATAAACTAAATGAATTAGTAAGTTAAGCGTCATAAAGATCTTATATCGAAAATGGACCTGAAACGATATAAATGTTTTTTCTGCTTATTTTCTTTTTACTGTAATAAAAAAGATTTTCTATAAAGCAGTGGCGTAGAGCTAAATCCTAAAGAGAAATCTTTATCTTATGTATAGAATATTTTTCTATAAAAAAAGAATTTTTACATAAATAGAGTAGTTACTTATCAATAAAATAATATCGTATATGTTGATGAGTAGGAAGCTAGATATTTTGATTCTAATGATTTGATGATAATTATTATTATTAAAAGAAAACTTATGTTTTAAATACTTTATTCTAAGTAATAGAATATGTTTTTATATAAGCATGCAACATGTTATATATGCAAGTATGATTCTATTAGTAATTTTCTGCTTAGAATAAAACTAATTCCATATTTGAGCCGTATGAAACAGGAAACTTTCAAGTACGGTTCTCAAGGGGGGGCTACCTTTGTCCCTATCCTGCCCGAGGAGAACAAGCCATTGAACAAGGTGATTCTGAAACATCTGAAGCTTGGTTTGATCAAGCTGCTAATTATTGGAAACAAGCTATTGCTTTAGCGCCTAACAATTATATTGAAGCACAGAATTGGCTTAAAATTACTGGACGTTTAAAAGATTAGATTTTTGCTTTTCTTCAAATAAAGACACTTTTAATGAAAAAATAGATATATACTAATAAATAGTTTTATACTATAAATATCTTATGGCAAAAAAAACTAACATGTTTTTTTCTACAAGATGTTTCTTTTTACATTAGACAAAGAATGTCCTTGAGAAACCTCAAGGACACTCTTTATGTTCCTCATCATATATTCCTTCATTGTTATATAGATTTCTCCAGAAATTCATTCCATATGTTTTTTTTAGAGACATTGATAATTCAAGAGCTTTTGTTATCTTTTTTATTAATTTAGCTTATATAATCTAACTGTGGAATAATCTTTAGGAAGTATAGAATTATAAAGAGTTCCATACTTCCCAAAGATTATTCCACAGTTAGCAACTTTGTGTCAAATAGAAAATACTATAGAGTATCCATAGTATCAAATTCGAATTTGATTTCTTTCCATACTTCACAAGCAGCAGCTAATTCAGGACTCCATCTAGCAGCTTCACGAATTACTTCGTTACCTTCGCGAGCAAGATCACGACCTTCGTTACGTGCTTGCACACATGCTTCTAGAGCAACACGGTTAGCTACAGCTCCAGGAGCGTTACCCCATGGGTGACCTAAAGTACCACCACCAAATTGAAGTACAGAATCGTCTCCAAAGATTTCAGTCAAAGCAGGCATATGCCATACGTGAATCCCACCAGAAGCTACTGGTAGAACCCCAGGAAGAGCTACCCAGTCTTGAGTAAAGTAAATACCACGGCTACGATCTTTTTCAGTGTAGTCATCACGAAGAAGATCTACGAATCCAAGGGTTACTTGACGTTCACCTTCTAGTTTACCAACTACAGTACCAGAGTGGATATGGTCACCACCAGATAGACGTAGAGCTTTCGCTAATACACGGAAGTGAATACCGTGGTTCTTTTGTCTATCAATAACTGCGTGCATAGCACGGTGAATGTGTAGAAGAAGACCATGATCGCGGCAATAATGAGCTAAACTGGTGTTAGCAGTGAAACCACCGGTTAGGTAGTCATGCATAATAATTGGTACACCCAAATCATAAGCATAAGCTGCTCTCTTCATCATTTCTTCACAAGTACCTGCAGTAGCATTTAGGTAATGCCCTTTGATCTCGCCAGTTTCAGCTTGAGCTTTGAAGATTGCTTCAGCTACAAACAAGAATCTGTCTCTCCAGCGCATGAAAGGTTGGGAAGTTACGTTTTCATCATCTTTGGTGAAATCCAATCCACCACGTAAACATTCATATACAGCTCTACCATAGTTTTTAGCAGATAAACCTAGTTTAGGCTTAATAGTACAACCTAATAGAGGACGACCGTACTTATTTAGTTTGTCTCTTTCTACTTGAATACCATGAGGAGGGCCTTGGAAAGTTTTTACGTATGCAGCTGGAATACGTAAATCTTCTAGACGCAAAGCTCTAAGAGCTTTAAATCCGAATACGTTACCTACGATGGAAGTAAATAGGTTAGTAACAGAGCCTTCTTCGAATAGATCTAAAGGATATGCTACGTATGCGATGTACTGGTTTTCTTCTCCAGGTACAGGTTCGATATCATAGCAACGACCTTTGTAACGATCTAGGCTAGTAAGACCATCAGTCCAAACAGTAGTCCATGTTCCGGTGGAAGATTCAGCTGCTACCGCTGCACCAGCTTCTTCTGGAGGAACTCCTGGCTGAGGAGTCATACGGAATGCAGCTAAAACGTCGGTTTCTTTGGTTTCATAATCAGGAGTATAGTAAGTTAAACGATAGTCTTTTACCCCTGCTTTAAAGCCAGCACCAGCTTTAGTCTCTGTTTGTGGTGACATAAGTCTCTCCCTACAAGTCAATTAATAACTATTGGAAGCACAAGGTCTGCTCGAAATATATAGAATACCATGTGAACAATGTAACATAAAAGTGAGAAGATTGCAACACATTTTACCTTATTTGTTCAGTACAACTTCATTCTACATTGTGGTAGCTGATTTATACAACATTTTTCTGATAAGCTTTGCTATATCATTTAGAAGATACTGAAAAGACTTTATACCATTACTTGACTAAAGTAGTACATCATGATACGTTTTAAGTAAAGATTGAATTGTTCTTTTACTATATAATTTGTCTATAAAGAACAAAAATCTTATTTATTAATCGATTGAATTGATGCAAGATGCCTAATCATCAGTTAAAATACAAACAATTTCGCCAAAAGGCTTCCCATGAATATTACCTATCTCGCACTTGGAGTGTCAGTAGCTACTACCAAGAACATAGGACGTATTACCCAAATTATCGGTCCTGTTCTAGATGCAGCATTTGCTCCTGGTCAAATGCCTAATATTTATAATGCTTTGGTAGTGAAAGGACAAAATCCAGCAGGTCAAGAAATTAATATAACTTGCGAAGTACAACAACTTCTAGGGGATAATAGAGTTAGAGCTGTAGCGATGAGTGCTACTGATGGTCTAATGAGAGGAATGGAAGTAATTGATACTGGAGCTCCTTTAAGCGTACCTGTTGGAGAAGTAACCTTAGGTAGAATTTTTAACGTACTTGGTGAACCAGTAGATGAACTTGGTCCAGTTAATGTAACTACTACATTTCCAATTCATAGATCTGCTCCAGCATTTACTCAATTAGATACAAAACTTTCTATTTTTGAAACTGGTATTAAAGTTGTAGATTTATTAGCTCCATATCGTCGAGGAGGAAAAATTGGACTATTTGGAGGTGCTGGTGTAGGCAAAACAGTATTGATCATGGAATTGATCAATAATATTGCTAAAGCACATGGTGGCGTTTCCGTTTTTGGTGGAGTAGGTGAACGTACTCGTGAAGGAAATGACCTGTACATGGAAATGAAAGAATCCAAAGTTATTAATGAAGAAAATATTTCTGAATCTAAAGTAGCTTTGGTATATGGTCAAATGAATGAACCTCCTGGAGCTAGAATGCGCGTAGGTTTAACTGCGTTAACCATGGCTGAATACTTCAGAGATATTAACAAACAAGACGTTTTATTGTTCATTGATAACATTTTCCGTTTTGTACAAGCAGGTTCTGAAGTATCTGCTTTGCTAGGACGTATGCCTTCTGCAGTAGGATATCAGCCAACTCTTGCTACAGAAATGGGAGGTTTACAAGAGAGAATTACTTCTACTAAAGAAGGATCTATTACTTCTATTCAAGCTGTTTATGTACCTGCAGACGATTTAACTGACCCTGCTCCAGCTACTACCTTTGCTCACTTAGATGCTACTACTGTACTTTCTCGTGGTTTAGCAGCAAAAGGTATTTATCCTGCTGTTGATCCTTTGGATTCTACTTCTACTATGTTACAACCATGGATTGTAGGTGCAGAACATTACGAAACTGCTCAAGGTGTTAAGAGAACATTACAACGTTACAAAGAATTACAAGATATTATTGCAATTCTTGGATTAGATGAACTATCTGAAGAAGATCGTTTAGTTGTAGCAAGAGCTCGTAAAGTTGAACGTTTCTTGTCTCAACCATTCTTTGTTGCGGAAGTATTCACAGGATCTCCAGGAAAATATGTCAGTTTAGCAGAAACTATTAAAGGTTTTCAAATGATTCTGTCTGGAGAGTTAGACCATCTTCCAGAACAAGCCTTCTATCTGGTTGGTAATATTGACGAAGCTACTGCCAAAGCTGCAACCATACAAGTGGAGAGTGCATAAAAATTATGACATTAAATCTTCGTGTGATGGCCCCCAATCGTATTGTTTGGAATTCTGAAGCTCAAGAGATTATTTTATCAACTAATAGTGGTCAAATTGGTATTTTGCCAAATCACGCTCCCTTGTTAACTGCATTAGACATTGGCATTATGAAAATACGCATCAATAGTCAATGGTCAACAATGGCTTTGATGGGGGGGTTTGCCATGATTGAAAATAATCAATTGACTATTTTGGTTAACGAAGCAGAAAAAGCTAGTGATATTGATCGTGAAGAAGCTCAAAAAAGTTTTGAATTGACTCAAGAAAACTTAAATCAAGCAACAGGTCGTAAACAGACCATCGAAGCTAATTTAGCTTTTCAAAGAGCAAAGGCAAGATTAGAAGCTGTTAATGCAAATCCTGCTTCAGCTTATAATTAATTCCGTATGTCAAAATTTCATTGATTCATACCTTGGTGAATTTTGAATTCACCAAGGTATGAATGTATGGCTACGACAATTCTGCCAATATAAATAGTGACATAATTGTTCTTTCTACACTACGAAGTAGTGAATAATAAAAAATATCCACAGAATTTGCCTACTATTGGAATTGAACCAATGACTCTCGCCGTATGAAAGCGATACTCTAACCGCTGAGTTAAGTAGGCATCAATATGTATTTTACCTTTCGACAATCTCTTGGTCAAGAGATATGTTTTTATGTATTGACAACAATATTATCCTCGATGTATAATATGTCTTGGGGCTATAGCTCAGCGGTAGAGCACCTCGTTTACACCGAGAATGTCTACGGTTCAAATCCGTATAGCCCCAAGTGATATTTATTCGAGGTTTTCAATACTACTTTCCTAAACTTATTATAAAAAATAAAAAATACAACCGTTATGATAAGATTTTATCTAATTAGATAGTTATCTACGCTAGATTGGTTGTATAATAAATTTGTAAATCTTATTAACTTCAAACAAAATATACCGTATACGGTATATTTCTCATAATGTATTTCTTTCTATTTTCTTCAGAAAGAAAAAAATAAATAAAATAAGATTTTTTTAGAACAAAATCTACTCTTTATACTTTCAAATTTTACTATGTCTACAATACCAAAATATGAATACTTTTGGGTTTTCTTGCTAATAGCTAGCTTAATTCCTGTTTTGGCGATTACGG
Organism: Closterium sp. NIES-67; assembly: GCA_027943415.1. Taxonomy (NCBI): domain Eukaryota; kingdom Viridiplantae; phylum Streptophyta; class Zygnematophyceae; order Desmidiales; family Closteriaceae; genus Closterium; species Closterium sp. NIES-67. The sequence goes on from BQMB01001849.1 coordinate 30,925, forward strand.
TATCTAGTCTGATAGCACCTTCTACTAGTAAAACTCCGGAAAAACGTACTACATATGAATCAGGTATAGAACCAATGGGTGAATCTTGGATACAATTTCAGATTCGCTATTATATGTTTGCTTTAGTTTTTGTCGTTTTTGATGTTGAAACAGTCTTTTTGTATCCATGGGCTATGAGTTTTGATGATTTAGGAGTTTTAGCTTTTGTGGAAGTTTTAGTTTTTGTTGTAATTCTAATCGTTGGGTTAATTTATGCATGGCGTAAAGGAGCACTAGAATGGTCATAAATTCCAAAAATATTAATTCTTTTAACTCTGCTAAGGATTCGACAGACAATTTCGTTACGAATCCCATGGCTTTCTCACCTAACGGAGAAGATATATCTGACTCTGTGATTCTAACGACTTTTCATGATTTTTCTAATTGGATTAGATTATCCAGTTTGTGGCCTTTGCTTTATGGAACAAGTTGTTGTTTTATTGAATTTGCTTCTTTACTTGGTTCACGTTTTGATTTTGATAGGTATGGTTTAGTTCCTAGATCCAGTCCGCGCCAATCAGATTTAATCATTACAGCAGGTACTGTTACAATGAAAATGGCACCTTCTTTAGTACGTTTGTATGAACAAATGCCTGAACCTAAATATGTCATTGCTATGGGAGCTTGTACTATTACGGGTGGAATGTTTAGTACCGATTCTTATAGTACTGTAAGAGGCGTAGATAAATTAATTCCAGTAGATGTCTATTTGCCTGGTTGTCCACCAAAACCAGAAGCGATTTTTGATGCTGTAACTAAGTTGCGTAAAAAAGTGGGACAGGAAACTGCACATGAGAAAGCTACTTTTAAACAAAGTCAACGCTGTTTTAGTTTATTGCATAAATTAGAACCAGTTCCTGCAATCCATACTGGTAATTACGATCAAAAAACCCTTCGTCGTACTCCTGGTAATGAAATTGATACTTCTTTAGAACTTCCTTTAGAACGTATCTTAGAAAGTTCTTTTGAAACTTCTTCTAGTCAATTGGTAGATAGGTAAGAAAAAACAATATCAAGAAAATGAAACAATTTATATTTTTGAAATAACAGGAAAGGTAATATGGCGGATTCTTATTTAAAGAATGCTTCTCAAATGCAAGGTCGATTATCTGCTTGGCTAGCTACTCATGGACTCGCTCATAGACCTCTTGGGTTTGATTATCAGGGAGTCGAAATGGTAGAAGTTAGACCTGAGGATTGGCCTTCGGTTGCAGTTGCATTATATGTGTATGGCTTTAATTATTTACGTTTACAATGTGCTTATGATGTTGCTCCAGGAGGCCCATTGGCAAGTGTTTATTATTTAACTAAAGTGCAAGATTGTGCAGATCAGCCGGAAGAAGTTTGTATTAAATTATTTGTTTCTAGAGAAAATCCTAGGGTTCCATCTGCATTTTGGATTTGGAAAAGTGCTGATTTCCAAGAAAGAGAATCTTACGATATGTTAGGAATTGTATATGACAGTCATCCTCATTTAAAAAGAATATTGATGCCAGATAGTTGGCTAGGTTGGCCACTTCGGAAAGATTATATTACTCCTGATTTTTATGAGTTGCAAGATGCATATTAAAAAAACAGTTTTTTTTAATATTATGATATATAATTTTATATAAATAATATTATATATCATAATTTACCAAAAATTTTTACCTTATCAGATAAAAATTTTTGGTAAATTATGATATTATTCATTCGAATATATATATATACATACTTATAAGAAGAATATTTAGTTATTATATGAATAATGAAAAATCATATGCCAGGAACCAGGATTGAACTGGTGACACGAGGATTTTCAGTCCACTGCTCTACCGACTGAGCTATCCTGGCTATAACGAATTATACACCACATCTCCTGATGCTGTCAAGTTATACTCAAAGATTTGATTGTATAAGATGTGTACAAACTATTTACAAAAATTAAATTGCATAGAGAAAATTATTTAGAAAATCATCAAAAAATCGAATGACTCTCATTGCAAAAACATAGTTCTCTGATTTTTTTGACAACTTCAAGAGAACTATGTTTTAACTCTATAATTACTAGCATTTTAGAAGATGGGTTGCCCGGGACTCGAACCCGGAACTAGTCGGATGAAAGTCGGTTAATTTTTGAGTTTATTATTTTCTAAAACAACCTCTTCCCAAACCGTGCTTGCAACTTTCATTGCACACGGCTCTCTTTGTATAGTTCTTAAAGAAAAGATATAGGAGTATGATTTTTCTTTTGATTAACTTTATTATGTATGTTTCTAGTTTTTTTGTAAACGATAAATGTTTTCTAACAAAGTACTCATAGGATCAGGTTTTTTCAAGTAAGAATTCCACCATCTTATATTCATTTTTGAATAACTTATCAGATTTTTTTCTGATAGAAGTCTGTTTCTAGTTTTTTCAAGTTGATAATGGTTTACAAGTTGTTTCCCATATTTTTTCCATATTTTTCTAAGATTAGTCTTATGTTTACATGCTAATGTCTTTGCACATGAGTAATGTAAGATATGGTTGATACGTGATAAGTCTTTTTGATTAATAGATCCACTATAATACTTAAGCAGACTATTTCTGATTTGTTTAAATCGATCTATAATCGTAATATCAGAGCACGTTGACCATGCTGATTTACTAATTGGATACCCAAAAGAAGTACAAAAGCGATATGTGGCTAATATTCGCATAAGCCATAGTAATGGATTCAATATGACTAGAGATTTTCTATTAAACAAACATCTTAAGTGATCAGTATATATATGTATACGAAGAAATGTGTTTTTGATTTTGAACTGTAATAGAAAACCTAAAAAAAGACTAGGACTTTCTACTAAAACAGTTTTGAGTTTATTTGAATTACATACAAATCCTATACGATATTGCAAGAAATTAAGATATCTGTGTTCTATAACAGATTTGTTTTTTGATGAATTTTGTAGATTCAAAAAGCAAATATTTTTTGCACGTATGTATTTATAAGTAATGGAATTTTTTTCATAAGAAAAGGGTTCTTTATAAGAAGTTGAATATATTTTTTTTTTACAACTTGCTTCCTTTTTTTTAGATACATTTGTTTTAGATACATTGGAATTCCATATTGTAATCTTTTTTGCACTACTTAAATCATTCATTGAAGATTGATCTAAAGAGTTATTTGGCAATAGCAAATGTGATATATGGAATATGAAGAATTTATCGTATTCTAATGTATACCAGTTCAATAACATTTTTCCTAATATACTGGATAGAAAATTCTTGTTCAAAGAATTTTTTTTGTCTACTTCACAAATGTTTTTATGTAATATTTGTCTAAATAAGTGTATTAAGGATACGTCTTCTATTTGAGTACGTAAAATACGAACTAATATTTCAGGATGTATGAAAGAAGGGACTTTTCCTTCAACAAAAGAATCATAAGATTGCCATTTATCTTCAAGAGAAGATAATCCTGAATGTATAGAACTGTATGTATTCCATTTTTTTTTCAACAACTCATTTGGAACAAGAGAATTATCCTGTGGTTCTTCACAATCTAGTATCTTTGGTATGAATTGAAAGATTTTTTCGTTTAAAGACTTTTTTCTCTTTTTTGATAATAGATTCTTATCGAATTGGTTAAAAGAGAAAGAATTCTCTTTAAGATATCCTTCTAGACGAATTGCATTAATATGACGTTTTGCTTTTACAAAACTATTCCTAGTTTTTGGAAAATTATTATAGGTATCTTCGTGTCTTAAGTTTTTTTGTGATACCATCATGTATAATTTTTCTTGAAAAAAAAATGAATATAATTTTGAATTATGCCATTCATCAATTTCAATTTTTTTGTTTATCTCTATACTAGAGAAAACATTGATTGAGTTAGTCACACTAACATTCTCCTAATCTTTATTTCTTTTGAACACACAATGCAATCCTGAAAATATTATAAGTATATATAAATATACTTTTCTCTTTTTTTTTTATAATGCGTTAAAAGGAGAAAATTTTTTGAATGATTGCTCTCCTGACTTATAGATTTCTCTCTCTTTAGTCAGCAAACT